>JANHFO010004078.1:81038-92623 GCA_032468095.1 Pareas carinatus
TCGCTGGCCATTGGGGGTGAAACACCGGCCCCCACGGAAAGGGCGCGCAACTTGGGGGTCCTCCTGGATGTGCGGCTTTCCATGGAACATCAAGTGGTAGCCGTTGCCAGGGGGGCCTTCTATCAGGTTCACCTGATTCATCAATTGTGCCCCTTTCTTGATCGGGAATCCCTACGAACAGTCACTCATGCCCTCGTTACCTCCCGTCTGGACTACTGCAATGCATGGGGCTCCCCTTGAGGTGCATCCAGAGACAGCAACTAGTCCAGAATGCGGCTGCACGGGGGATTTTGGGGTGAGTGGGCGTGCCCATGTAACCCCTCTACTGCGCGAGCTGCATTGGCTACTGGTGATCTCTCGGGTGCACTTCAAGGTGTTGGTAACCACCTTTAAAGCGTTCCATGGCATAGGGCCCAGTTACCTGCAGGACCGCATTCTACCCATCGATACCTCCCACCGACCTGTTCGCTCCCACAGAGAACGCCTCCTCACGGTGCCACCAGTCAAACAATGTCGGCTGGCGACCCCCAGGGGGAGAGCCTTCTCTGTGGCGGCACCCACTCGCTGGAATAACCTCCCCCCTGTTGTACAAGTGATCACCGATCTTCAGACCTTCCACCGTGCCCTGAAGACCCACCTGTTTCAGCAAGTGGGCATTGAATAACTGCGCCCTGTCCTCCTGGGTTTAATTTTAAATTAGATTGGGAATTAGTTTTTATTGCTCCCCCCTTTTTTAATCTATCAGGCTTATTTAATTGTTTTAATATGTTTTTAATTGTCTCTGTATTTTTTATGTGTTTGTTTTTAACTGCCTGTAAGCCGCCCTGAGTCCTTCGGGAGAAGGGCGGGATATAAATAAAATTTATTATTATTATTAATTTTGTAAGCCATCCAAAATCGCTTTATCAGTGCAATGAGTGGCATATACATTTTATAAATAATAGTTAATAAATAATTCAGTGAAACAATTTTGATGAAGAGCTGTAGTCTTTAGAAGAGAGGGACAAATCTGAACAGGATTCTGGAAAATTTGCAAACATCAGTTTTCTAAAATAGCAGGTTTTCTTCCAGAAAATAATTATTTGGTCTTCTTCACAAACATTAGTATCTGTAAGTTACAGTTACTAATCTAGTTAATAAAAGTTGGAAATATAAATATAAAGTTACAATCAGTATTAGTATTCAAAGTGTAATTGCCATCACTATCACCAACCTGAGTCCTGAGATGAATATTAATATTGAATATTACAAAGTCAAAAGAATGAAGGAAAGCTAACTTCTTGATATTTTCAATCAAATTAAAAATACTTTATTAGATTCAGAAATGAATTCTGCTCATATTGCAATTACATTTTCTAAATGTTCTCAGCTGTTATTAATATCAGAAATTGTCTATTTAAAAAGCTAGGCTTGTTTATCTCAATCTTGGAAAACCTGGAAAACTAACACAGTTAAACTTTTTGTAGTATTTTGTACACCAAGAACCATTTCAAACTGCCAATGATAGTAGGAATAAAAATAACTTATAACTACTCATTCATAATATTAGCAAGCAAAATATTAAAGCTACAACCCTAAACAATTGGAATAATTCCTGTCACAACATAAATCGCTTTGAAATTTGAGTAAATATGCATATCATTTCTAAACAGCAGGCTAACTACTGTATAAAAATATTCCTAGACTGGACATGTGTTGATTACACTTTGATAGCAGATACTCTGAACTCTTGGACTTACCCTACTTGGTATTTATAAGTCACTGAAAAATTCCATGTAGGCTGTTCAGACTCTTAATTATAATCTGAAGGGGATTTGTAGTTCATGAAACATTTAAATTTGAAGATGAGGAATCTACTTTGCAGCTCTTAATTTAAGAGAAATTGGTACAGATCAATCTCCAGGGTCAGCCTTTGAGGAATACTGTGACAATACAGATAGTCCTTGACTTATGACCACAATTGAGCCCCAAATTATGTCACTAAGTGAGATTTGTTAAGTGAGTTTTGCCCCATTTTATGACTTTTCTTGCCACAGGTGTTAAGTGAATCACTGCAGTTAAGGTAGTAACACGGTTGTTAAGTGAATCTGGCATCCTCATTGACTTTGCTTGTCAGAAGATTGCAAAATGGGATCACATGACCCCAGACCACTGCAACCATCATAAATATGAACCAGTTGTCAAGCATCCAAATCTAAATCACGACCATGAGGATGCTGCAACAGTCATAAGTGTAAAAAATGGTCATAAGTCACTTTCTTCAGTGCCGTTGTAACTTCAAATGCTCACTAAATGAATTGTACGTTAAGGAGTACCTGTACTGTCAGCGGACTGATGGATGCATATATAAGTTATCAGTGAGTCATAGCTAAATATATAAACTTGCTGAAAAGTGCCTCCAGCAGATGAAATTAACTTCTAAAGGTACTGTTTACTGTAAACACCACCTTTGATATAGCTCATAGAATTTGGGTCCCAATTGGTTGTGAATTCAGGGTGCTGGGCTGCTTTTAAATACAAACATTTCCAGCTTGAGCACTTTTTTTTCTGTGTGGTTGTGTCTGTGTCTGTGAGTATGTTGTATGTGTATTGCAGCTAGAATTGAGGTGTTTTTCTCCCTTGATTATGTGAAGAGATAGAAAGGCTTTTTGAAAGCTGTGAATTTGTGCAGTTATGAGCAATTTCATACTTGTCAACTGCTGTTACCATTTCACTAACGAAATGAACACAGGAAAGAAATATAATCTTAATCTTTTTGGGTGTGATTTAAGCCGCTGGTTGTTACCTATAAAGCCCTACATGGCATAAGGCCCAGGTATTTGAGGCATTGTCTGTCTCCCATAATATCTGCCTGATCAATTCAATCCTGCAGAGTTGGCACACTCCATGTTCCTGAAATAATGACATCTATTGGGATTCTAAAAGTATATTTTCTCTGTAGTAGCACCTGCTCTCTGAAACAAAGTTCCTCCCAAGACACGGATCACTCTGACTCTGCTCTTGTTTAAAAAAGCTATGAAGACCCAGCATTTCACCTAGGCCTTTGGTGAGGGACAATGAAACTTCCTCGCTGCTTTCCATCTGTTGGTTGCACTTCTCATCTATCTTTATTTTTTGTTATATTGATGTGATTGTAATTTCTTTGAATGTTGTGAGTCATCTAGAGTCGTTGAGAGTTGGGTGGCATACAAGTTTAATCATTATTATATTAGAATTAATTAATTATGACTTTAAAATTACAATAAATCCCCTCATGCAATTTTCTATACACCTTTACCCCATCATTAATCCCACTGGTGTCAGGAAGATTTACTTCAAGATAGACAGCCTCTGGCTTTGTTTGTTTATTTGTTTGTTTAAAAGAACACAATTCTGAGTGGCTCCTAAACATTTCTTTACAGACAAATACTGTTTATCACAATAAAAAATGTACATCTTTAATTGTGCTTTGTGTAAGTGTATGAAAATAAAATAACAAAAGAACAAATTTTAATTTGTAAAATTGTCAACGTATCCTTTACCTTTATATTTTGCTTAAAACAGAACAGGTTTTGTGTACTTATTCAAAATTACGGCTTGTTTTAGCAAATGGTAAAGATTTTTTGGGTCAAAGAGATGCAGCTCGTTTCATAAAATCTGTGGGAAGTATTATATAAGGTGCTATTTTTAGCACCTTAATTGTAGGTATTCTGCAGATACATTTTTTTCTACAAAAATTCACATACTTTTTTTCCTCTTACAGATAGCATCTTCTGTTTTTATGATATAATTAAGAGTAATCAGTTTTTGTTGAGAGAAGTTGTTGAAACATCAAAATACTGAATGTTTTGTACTTGCATTGTTCCTAATATTTAATGAAACGTGGAAAGGGATAGCTTCTGAATCATCATCATCATCATTTTAGCCATTGTCTATCCACTGCAGGATGAAGGCATCTTCCGCATGTTTCCAACCAGTATGGTCCTGAGTTTTCTTTTGCCAATTGGGCCAGCAATACTTGTCATCGATGCATCTTGTTTTAGGTCTTTTTCGCGAACGCTTTTTATCAAGCGGGATCCACTCCATGTCCGCTTTGGTCCACCTGCCATTAGTTCCTGCTATGTGACCAGCCCATTTCCATTCTTTTACTCTCTTGATGATATCATATACTTTAGTTTGTTCTCTAATCCATGTGTAGGTCTTTCTAGCCTGTCTGGTAATGCCAAGCATGTATCTTTCCATGGTTCTTTGTGCCACTTGTAGCAAAGACACAAAGAAGAGCTGCACAAAGCAGGAGAATCATTTGGCTTAAACCTGAAAAAGAGTCAGGTTCTGTTTAATAAATTCACCAAAGAAACATCTTTATATCTGGAAAAGAACTAGACATAGTATATCTATATACTAGACATAGTATATCTGTAGGACCGTGTTCTACCCATTGATACCTCCGGCTGACCCACACGCTCCCACAGAGCGGGCCTCCTCAGGGTGCCGCCGGTCAAACATTGTCAGCTGGCAACCCCCAGGGGGAGAGCCTTCTCTGTGGCAGCACCCACCCTCTGGAATGACCTTCCCCCTACTATAAGAACGACTACTGACCTTCAAACCTTCCGCCATGCCCTAAAGATCCATTTGTTCCAACAGGCGGGTGTGGGCTAACCGCGTCAGTGTCCTCCTGGAATTAAACTATTTTAATTATTTATATTTTTATTGGGATATAATTTTATTGCCCCCCCTTTTAAATTGAAATTCAGGCTTGTTTAATGTTCTTAATATGTTCTTAATGTTTTGTGTTGTTTGTGTTTTTTATATGCCTGTAGGCCGCGCTGAGTCCTTCGGAAGAAGGGCGGGATATAAATAAATAATAATAATAATAATAATAATTGTTGTTGTTGTTATTATTATTATTATACCACTACATATACTTTGGCCAACAAATCTCAATGGAAGGTTATGCAATAAAGAAAATAGAACAGCGTGTTAAATGTGGTTGGCAGGCATTTGGTAAGCTAAGCATAAGTTTCAAGAACCATCTTACCCAATGCCTGAAGAGAGGTTTTTGATCAGTGTGCGCTACCTGCTCTAATATATGCCAGTGAAACATGGACACTAATGTAACAATCGATTCTGAATAATTACCCTGACCAAAATAACATTTTGCTCTAGAGTCCATGAATGTACTATTCTATGCCAAAAGAATTTTCAGCTAAAAGGATTTCTATTTAAATCAGAATTAAGATTAAAACTAAAATGCACTTATAAAAGATAGTGGAAACAATTAAAAGGGAGGAGGATATGGTAAAATCTACCCATTTGCATTGGTTAGTTTTATTGGGATGTGCAATTCAAGTTATTTGTAAAACCAGAAATTTCTTAACAATTCGCTGTTAGGAAAGTCAGCCAGCAGAGGGCCTCACTGCTTTAATAGCAAGTTTGTGTGTAAAATTCTTCTTTAAATAAAAGTCAAAAGGTAGTAACTTGAAAGCATGTCTGCTTATAATACTGAATGCAGACTTAACTCACTTTCATGTTCAATGAACATATTGTCTAATTATCATAATAAAGCTGTCCCCTGGTCAACTTTGAGGAACAGCTCATAGAGGAATGACTGGAATATGGAAAACTACAGGAAGGTTTCACATTATGTAGGTAATCTAATGCCATTATAACATCTTGTGAATAATACAAGATGATTGTGCAATAAAAGTCATATGAAGGCACGACTACTGGCTCAAAGGACACTTGTATCACATAACTTAAGCAAAAGTCCAACAATATTCAAAAGAAGAATACTTGGATAATTTACTGTATGTTTCATTTTCATGCTTATCTGCTTCATGTTACATATAAATATAGCAGGTAAAATATGGTATATTGCACAGATACCTGCTTTGCTTGAACATCTGTAGTCTAGTAGACATCTTGTGTTTCAAACTTAAGCAACCACGAACAACAGTTGCTGATACCATCTGCTTCCCAATGTCTCAAATGCAAAGATTAAAGAGAAAGAAGACACGTTCTTCTCTGATGCAAAATATGAATGAGTAAGAATGAAAAACTGTTTGCCAATAAATGACATAAAACGCTGTGGTCTTCTTAATCCTTCTGCATTGCAAAAGAAGTAAGTAACCTGGGAGGGCAGCTGTTATTTTTTAACTGGCACAGAAGTAAATAAAATAAAAATAAAGCAAGACACAGGTAAGCTGGCTATCTTGTCAGCTCACCAGCACCTTTTCCTTCCTTGGTAGGGAAGATGGCATTCTAGGTTGTTTCCAGAAACCACTTTTTGCCTGTTTTCAGGGATGTTTTGCACGAATACTTCCAGGTCCTATAGAACTAGTGAGTTTGGCCTGTATGCAGTGTTTCTTTGTTCTAGACTTCAGCGAATGTTGTGAAGTCATTAATTAATAAAAGATACAAAAGGTACTAGCTGTCCTCAACCCAACAAGTACCCTTGTTCTTTTTACACCCCACTTTTTGTGGCATCCTTTTTATTTTAAACAGATTCGTTCTTGCTTTCCCCTTTTTGCTCCGTTTCCACAATAAGAAAAAAGCTGGGCGAAATAAGAATCAGCAGAACCGCAATGAGAAGATGGTAGGGGGGAAGCACGGTAGGATAGAACTATTGCAGGAATAGAAAAATCAGCTGCCCAGCCCGAGGTCTGCAAAATCCCCCCCCTCCCTCCTCCGTGATTTCTCCACCTCCTCGGCGCTGATAGGCCGCGTTCCCCTCAAACTTTTCCCCAAGGGGCGCTTCTTGGCAGATCGCCGCCGCTGCTGCTGCCGCCTAGCGGGACCGACTCGGGGCGCTCGCTCCCCTACTTACCCGGAGCACGCGTTCCTTACTCCCAGCCTCGCTCTCGCCATCGCTGCGTGCTGCCCAAAGGCAAGCCCACCTACGGCCGCCGCAGAGCAAGACAACAGCCCGCCGTGCAGAAGTGAGACGCCCGCCCGGGACGGAGTCGAAGAGCGAGCGGGAAGCAGCAGCAGGCGTGAAGGCGCTCCCTCGGGGAAGGGCGCTCTTTTCTTGCTTCTCCCCTGTCTGCGCCCTGTGGAAGAGAGAAGCCCAGCGCGGCATGGCCGGTGGAATCAGCGCCTTCTGCTCAGCGGCGCTCTGGCTTGGCGGCGCCCTCTCCCTCGCCAGCTTGCCGCTTTTGCGCGGCTCGCAGCGGCAAGAAGACACCCTCTACGTGTGGATCGACGCTCAGCAAGCCCGCGCGCTGATCGGTAGGTGAGGCTGGGGGTTTGCGCTGGCTCGGGCGAAGGAGGGCGCGCCAAAGGGGGTCGCCAGGGTCATCTTGCCCCGCTGCCCGCGCGCGCCCTGCTTCGACTTCTCTAACCTGGGGCTGGGTCCGAATATATGTCGTAGCCCTGTGCCTAGTCCTCTAGGGTTGAGGAATGTGAGATTTGTTATCAAACTTGGGAAGAGTGCCGGTTTTTACCTCTCCCCCCCACACACACACACACACCAGCTCCTCTTTGGCGCGTGGATTCTCCACAAAGTCACTTTCAACTTAAGCAATTGAGACTAGAGCGCCGAAGTAGAACTTTGGCATCCATGGCCACCAGATATGCTTATCGCTGCCCACTTGGACAACTTGGCAAGAAGATTCATAAAGGATAAGGCTACCAATGGCTATTTGGTCATTGAGAATGGCTATGCATTGTCCGAAGACAACGGAAAATAACGGAAGGATGCAGAACTACCAAATGATGGCTTCTTTCCTTGTGCATCCACGTGTGTGTGTGTGTGTGTGTGTGTGTGTGTGTATTATACACCCACACGCATACACACAAGGCAATTATGGGAAAGAAAATGAAAAGTCCCTTGAGGTATTGGACTTCTCCCAAACAAAATTTCTGAAAAAGTAGTTAGGGAGACCCTTACAAAGATTGAAAGAGAATACCCGTGCCCTCACTCTTGTAATTCTAGCAAGAACAGAGAAAAACTACTTTCATGTGATATATACAGAATGGCAACTGTAAACCTGGATGGATTAGCAGTTCTTTCCTACAGAGTTTTGTGGAAGGGTACTGACTTCTTATCGGTGTGTTTGCTACCAGTGAAAAACAACTTGATGGCACACAATCAGTCAATCAAGTTATTTCTTATAGAGAATTGCTTAAATGTTTAAATTTCTGCTCTGAGTAACCTGGGAAAATGATGTGGAACAACTATTTCCAGACATTATGGAGTGAAACCCAAAAAGCATATATTCAAGTAATGCACCATGATGACCTTTTTTAATACCTTATACATTTTTTACCCTCTTAAAGTGTGTCTCAGTATATGTGTTTCTGCCATAATTGTGCTAGAGTAACTCTCTGGCAGAGCCTGCACGTTTTCCTGTAAAAACTCTTCAGACTGAATGCTTGCTGAATCCCCTGTTAGTATTTAATTTTCTGCCTGTTTCAAGTTAATTGGTTTTATTTTACAGGCTTTGAAGAGGATATTCTGATTGTTTCAGAAGGGAAGATGGCCCCGTTCACTCACGATTTCAGAAAAGCTCAGCAAAGAATGCCAGCTATCCCTGTCAATATTCAGTATATGAATTTCACCTGGCAAGCAACAGGAAAGGTAGGTAGAAGGTATAGGCTGGTATAACTTGGCACAGTTGGGGTGGGGATGACAGGGAGCGGAAAAAGAGAAATATTTTGAACTGTATCGATTTTTATAATAGAAAGTATGTTAAAATTAGGCCAAAAAGGCAGTACAAAATTAGACTTTGAATTATCTGCCATATGAAATATAAATAAATCAAGTCTATGATAGGCAAAGGTATGCAGTGTACTTTTTCTGTATGTGTCTCTTTAATGAAACTCAGCTCCAGATAGAAATAGTACAAGACAGTCCCTCAAAATTTTGAGCCAGGGCAACTTTAATCTTCTGTAGGGGCACATATTTTGTTGTTCAAGAAGTCCAAGAAACATAGATGGCGAGCACTGAAATCAATGGTGTAAGCAAGATCCAGAATGTTTTGGTTCTTTTTTATGTTGATTTTTTTTAAAAAAATAGCCAGTACTTTAATACAGAGGTCCCTAACTCCCAGCCCGTGGACCGGAACCGGGCTGCAGCATGCCAGCAACCGGCCCCGTGCAAACAAGCCAGTTGCAGGCAGCATGCAAAACCACGCCCCCTCCTATCCGCAGAAAAACCTTTTTTCCATGGAACCGGACCCTGGTGCCCAAAAGGTTGAGTCCACTGCTTTAATCAATCTCTTTAAAGCCTTAAATAAGTATTTTGAAAGACAAAATATTGTCCAACCTAAGGTCGCCATCTTGCTGTTTAATTTTTCTGGCACAGGCTTGGAGAGTTCTGAGGGCAACGTAAATAGGATAGCAGGCAGCATGCAGCTCTTTCTTAGCCTCTACTCTGTGGGTACTCAAGAGTATTGTGAGAGTACTGTTCAGATCAATGCTTGGCTTTTAGGTGGCGTGTTGGAGACCATATATTCTATAGGGAATGGAACCAAAAGAAAAAGCAACTATTTCATTGACATGTATATTTAATTCAAATTAAATATAATTAATGTGATTGCTTTAGTATTTAGCAATCTACCTGTTCCATTCTATTAAACATTATCACTTCCTATAGGATTCAAGAAGGCTGAATCCAGAGCCTGGTAAGGGTTGTATAGGGTCAACAGCCTGACATTTTCTATCCATATTTAAATATAGGTAAATTGACTGAAGTCATTTTTGAGTGAATTTGAGAACTGTCTATGCTAATGTAATTGTGCTGTTGATATTGTTAATTAATTAATATTCCACCTTTATTGATGGCGAACATAACCAACAGTCCTTCCTTATTCTATTCTCCTCACATCAATCCTGTGAGGTGAGTTGGGCTGAGAAAGGGAGACCAGCCCAAAGTCATCCATCTGGTTTTCATGCCTAAAGTGGGACTAATCTCCTGGTTTCTAGCCTGGTTCCTTAAACACTAGACCAAACTAGTTAATAGTAAGTATTTGAAGGAGGAGATGATTGATCAGTGGTGAACAAACTCTTATGAGGCCCAGACTTCCAAGGTAGTATCACAACTTGTGGCTACTGTGACTCAGTTATGCTCTTCCTCCCATACCTAGTAGATAACTGCAAGCTCTGAAGTTCAGATGTTGCCAAAAATGGAATAGCAATTCACTGTTTCAGTGCCTCCTAAAACTCCTAGTATGTTTGGACTGTTTTGTTTTTGAAAAGCATTTTAAAAAAGAATAAATTCCACTAAAAACTCTAATGACGAAATGTTATCTATTTGTGAAGGAAGAATGGGGAAAGGCACAATTTTGTATTGTGGTAGTATGTACCATGTAAATGACTGTGCAGTCCATATATAATTTACAAGCTACCTTGTAATTCATCTTTGCTGAGCAATAAAGCCTTTTTTCTGGCCAAAGTTTGAGAAATTTGCTGCTGTTTTCTGTCAGCAACTACAACAGATGGCTGGCACATGATTCCCTTGCTAAATGAAGTGGGATCTCTACAGCATGATACTTTGATCTCTGGTGGCATGTTTGTAACACTGAGATGCAAAATACCACAGAAGGGCAGAAGCTAAATATTAAATGTTCAGAGCTTTGCTTTTGATATGTGGCTCCTTGGTTTTATTTTCCTTTTAATTTTATCCATAAGCTTTTTTGCATTCCATGTTTTCATTTGAAGCATGGAACTCAAAATTCATATCTGATGTCAGGGGAACACAATGAATATGTAGTCTGAGGCACCAGGTTATGTGCATTTGCATTTGTTGCACATTGATGACTGAACTAAGCAACCTTCATCAGCCGTTGTCCAAAATGTAGGATATAAACCTGAGATATAAATAGGAAAAATGACTGAACTCTGAATTGCTTTAAGCATTAGGAGAAAAAGATGAACACCAGATACGTCCAGATAAGCTTTTGTTCCATAGTGGTGTTTGGTGGGCATTCATTAGTTTTTCTGTAATGTGGTTTTAACCAAAACCAAAATCACATTTAAATGAAGAATTGGGGAGCCTAGGCTATAGTGTGCAACATAAGTCTCAGGGCTCTAAGTAGCCCCTGAATTTCTCCTTGTCCCCAAACCACATCTGATTATTAAGGCTAAAAACTGATGATCGAAGCATCTGCCATTGGATAGTTATATTTTTATGTTCTAAAAAGAAATAGTAGGTGAGTCCTGCAATGGACCTAATATTATTTAAAATGGAAATAAAATGTACAAATTTCCTCCAGGATCCAAGAAAAAAAAATTCTAGGAAATCCAGGACCTATCCACTTTGTATCATTATCCTACCAACTGCAGCCATCAATACCCTAAAAAGATTATATAGGGTCCTGGCAATTCAAAGCTTTCAAGAAGAAAATTTTTAAAATATCCATGATCTATCTATTGTTACACTTTGTCATATAGTTGTTCTTTTATTCTGTCTATAGCATTGTATTTCTGAGCTAACTACTTTCTTATCTTGTAAAAAGAAAAGAAAATTTGCGTAAAGTCACAACAAAACGAAGAATTTCCTCAGTCAGCCTATATATATATATATATATAGATGTGTAAGATTGAGCATGTTCGGGTTTTTCCCCGTGTAAGATTGCGAGTTTCTTGGCGATGTTTCGGTGAGGTCT
>JANHFO010004080.1:45834-60717 GCA_032468095.1 Pareas carinatus
GCCAAAGGAAAATGGGTGGAAACAACTGGTTTATCCCTCAGTAGTTAGAACTTTTGCTTCAAGCCAGAAGGTCTCAGTTTGCTGTTCAGGAGTGTGATGAACATGAATGATACTATTTGAGTATGTATGGAATGGATGAGAGCCCCTTTCTCCCTCTCTCTTTGCTATGGTCAGACAGTGCCTTCTTTGTTTCAACTTTTTCTTGGAAAACCTTGTTGGGTCTTAACATTTTGCCAACCTTTTTTACATTTCTGTAAATTTTATTTCAAAAAAGGGGCTCAATCTCTCTTTCTTTCTATGTAACCAATTTCTCAGTAGCCCGAAATACAAATATTTCTTGTAGTTAGATCTATTTTTGTTGGAAAACTTCTTAAAAAGCTCATAAAATAGAGAAAAATGCAATTTCCTCTACAATAACATTAGTTGTTATTAGTGTTGTGTTGAATAAGTGTTTTATGTCATTATAAAAGGCTTTAAGGCTAAAACAATGCATTCTGGGGTATATCTATGTCTCTTCTTTAATAGATTTCTGACTGTGCTTGCTTGAGGCATATCTTAGTGTTAAATGATTGTCCTCATCTTCCAAAATGTTTTTTCAGCAATATCATACCATATGGATATTGATATACTTGGCATTTTCAGTTTGTTCAATTGCTTACCTTTCATTGCATTATTTCCTGTATAACAATTGTGATAGTCTCAGAGAAGAGTCCCTTTCACTCTTTCACTCTTTGTTTTGTTACTAGCCTATAGTTTAATTTTTATTGTCTTAAGTTCAGATTAAAGTTATGAAAATATTTGACAGTCATCTATGTAGAAAGAATAGAATTATACATAATTTTAACGTCTAGAACTAACAATCTACGGAGAAAACTTTTACTACTTACCGGTAGCTAAATATCAAAGTTCAAAGAATCAAGCTAATAATACTGAAAAAGGTAACACCCAATACTTGCGTATCATTTTCATTTCTACTTACTATTTAGTGCATTGAGATTGGTGAGCTTCAGAAATAGCTGTTATATCAAGTAACAATTTCAGAGTAGCTATTTGTTTTCACTGTACCTTTACTTAGCCAGAATTTCATTGAATAGCATAGACTTGCTACACAGAGCTTGAAACTGAAGTACCGTAAGTTGGTTGATATACTACTTTAGACCCACTCCAGTATATATACTAATATTTATGTGAGTTATTCAAAGTGATATTTTGATTAAATGAAGGTAATATGTATCTCAAAATAGCTGTACTAAAGATATCTAGGAATCCAAGTTATGACAAAATCAAAATTGAGACTTAGAAATGTTCTAAAATTGTATATGGTCATTACTGTACACATTTTATAATATGCGTATCCATAAGTAAACTTCAAGAGTATCAGGGGATTTCTATAAAATAGATCATATAGGAAGAGATGGATTAATACTTTGAATTATACTAATAAACCAGTTGGCAGCACTGGTATTTTTATTATAAAGGCCTGTTCTAGTCTAAGTTTTATAAGTTGTGTTTTGTTATAACAGAAAATTGAGTAACTTTCAAGAACAATCAATAAGCTCTTATCATAATTAATAACAACAGTAATAATTTATTATGTGGCAAGTGTGCATCAGTTTGAATTCCAAAATCCCAGAGCACTTTAGCTTCTTCATTTTCTGTTACATTCTCTATTTTATGGTCCTACCAGTTCTTGCTTGCAGGCAAATGATGCTTCTTGCAGAACTTCCAATACACAATTGTTTCTATTTTGTCATGCCATTTGTAGTGGGTCTGTGCCACCTTCTTGCTAGCCTGCCACATGGCAACCCAGACTTAACCATTTTTGATAAGAAAGACAAGAAGTCTGGATAGTGGACATGGTAATACCTGGAGACAGCAGAAGAGAAGAGAAAGAATGAGAGAAAACTGCAAAATACAAAGACCTACAAAATAGAAATAGAACAATTGTGACAAAAGAAAGAAAAGGTAGTACCAATAGTAATAGGCGCCTTTGTTTTTAGACTGCCCTTCATTCTTTATTGCATTCAAAAATCATAAACCTTTGTTAAAAGAAAAAGAAAAAACAAACCCTCTAATTGTATATAAGTAGTCCTTGACTTACAACAGTTCATTTGGTGACCGTTCAAAGTTACAATGGGACTGAAAAAAGTGACTTTTCAATTACCATTGACCATTTTTCACAGTTACAAACTTTACAGCATTCCCATGGTCATGTGATCAAAACTCAGCTGCTTGGCAACTGGTTCATGTTTATGGCTGTTGCTGTGTCCCAAGGTCCGAAGATCCCCTTCTGCAACCTTCTGACAAGCAGAGTCAATGGGGCAGCCAGATTTACTCAACACGCGGGTTACTAATTATCAACTGCACCGATTCACTTAACTGTGGCAAGAAAGATCATAAAATGGGGCAAAACTCACGTAACCAATGTCTCACTTAACATAATTTTTGGGCTCAATTGTCGTAAGTTGAGGACTACCTGTATCTACTCTTCATTTTTTCTTTCTTATCTTAGGAAGAATTTCATTCCAGCCTCTTCCTTTGTCTTCTGTATAAGATATATATTTTGCTGGTCCACATTGCATTACAAGGAGAGGGAAAAACTTTTCGGAAGGCAGCTTTATGAATTAGAAAATAAGTCTTTCTCTACATTTTCTTTTTTAAAAATGAAAGAAATTGGCCTTGTTGAAATAGACTTATTTGGTAATACACATGTCTCTGACTTCTAAACATCATCTGAGATGCCAGCCAGGCCATACTTTAATTCTAAAACTGGTGACAGTGCTCCATTCCATGCCAAGCGCTAGAGTGTTATTGGCTAGGAAATCTCTGTGTAGCTAAATTGGGAATTCCTCTAGTTTACTTCTCTCAAAATAGCTCAGCAACTCAGCTTATAAGCTTTTGGACTCTTCCGTGATTCCAAGTTGTTGTTTTTTGTAGAAAGAAGTAATATCTATAGAGGTGCTGCGATCTTGAAGCTGGCGTTTGGATTGAGGAGTCCTAATATTCTTACTTCTATTGCTTGTATGTATGTGTGTATTTATATATTTATATTTCAAGCAGTGTTCTTTAGAAATTTAAGCTTCTGAAAACATGACAGTGAATGGTTTTAACAGGCCTGTGAAATTCTCTCCAAATGTCGTTTGGTATTTAATAGGCTCAGTGGTATGATCTAACAGCTAATGTATTTGGTTTCTTATTACCAGCCTCATGAGATTTATGGATTCCCTCCCTGCCCCTCATACTCTCTTTTTTAAACTTTGGAGTCGTTTGCCAGAATATGTAACGTTGACTATGGGGAGGATCAGGGATAGATTTATTTATTTATTGGAAATAAGGGGTTAAGAAGGAACCAGCCAAATATTTATAAATCTTGCAGTTCAATACAATTTTTTTGTCAAAAAGAAAGGTTCCAAGGTATATATCACTTAAATTTGGTGTGGAAATGTAGGTAGCTTAATGATCGTATCATTTATTACTTTTGTACAGTACAACGCCAAGTAGATTACAAGCATTTCCTTTTCTTCTTGAATTTACTGAAATACATAGTTATATGGTTTTTGGAAAGATTCATGAGTCACAGCAAATCTAAGGATAGATGCTGGTCATTTATTTATTTGTTCTGCATGATTCGGATATCCTGAAAGGTTGCTTAAGGTTTCATGGATCAGTTCATAGTTCAATTGAGAACTTTCTGAAGATAGAAATATTCTTAATCTCTGTTTTTTTACATCATTCTCATCTTCTATTGTACCGTGATATACTTTGGAAAATTAAAGAGAAAGAGAAAAGCATGCGATAGTGTTTTTAAAATGATTGTTAGACTTAAAAAATGGATAACATTGAAACATGTCAATCTGTCTTGGCAGCTTTAGAACACAAATGTGTTGTTTTTTCTTTATTTCTGGATTATGATTTGAAATAAATCCGTTTTTAAGATACTTTGGTCGTTAAAGAGAAATCCGTACAGTGGATCTTGTTATGTATAGAATGAAATTCTGAAAAATCTTTTAATGAGATTAATGTACAGTATCTAAATATTTATAAAACTTAAATGAGATTATGTTGCATTGAGAATATTTCTGTATTATAGTGAATATGTTTTAGTATTGAGTCATTTTTATTTGATTTCTCTTGCTTACTTAACTTTATACTTTATACCAATAAGCTACAAATTTGCATGATTGCCTGCTTACGATTACTGTGGGGCTAATTGCATTAAATCAGTTGTTCATAGATGCAGATTATATTAACAGTTGAAGAAAACTGGTATCTTTATAACCCATAATTTGAATTACTAACTGAACCTCTGCATTAAACTGTGCTAGGGTAATATAATTTAGTATTATGATGAAGCAAATTATTAGAGCAACTTTATTGGCTGTGATTCAACATAGCATTCCCTTAGTGCCCACACTTGATGATACAATCTTATTTTGTTAGAAAAGAATATACCCAAGTTTAAAATATGTCAGTTGAAAGTATTTTGCATGCAATTTATGCATGGAGTTATAGCATCTTAAATAAGCATATTGTCTAGGAACCGGACTGCACTTTAAAAGTGGCCACTGGCATTAATATTTGTTCTGTCCAATGGAAGCAAATTTAGATGCTATCTGGGAATTTCATATTTAGGCATCCTTAGTTTAACTGCTAAATACGTTTTCATGATATACCAAGAAATATA
Source organism: Pareas carinatus (assembly GCA_032468095.1). Classification (NCBI taxonomy): domain Eukaryota; kingdom Metazoa; phylum Chordata; class Lepidosauria; order Squamata; family Pareidae; genus Pareas; species Pareas carinatus. The sequence continues at coordinate 50,519 of JANHFO010004080.1, forward strand.
GCTATTATAGAGTGAGAACTAAATTTCAGCATTAGGAAATACCTCCCCTCCAAAGTTGTGTATTATAGATTAAATTTCTTATAGATTATTATAATCACATGACTGAAGAATGCATATTGGAAGAATAATAAGATTAACTATATACAGGTAGTTGTTGTTTAACAAGCATTCGTTCAGGAACCATTCACCGTTACAATGGCACTGAATGAATGGTACTTATGCCCAGTCCTTAAACTAAGGACCATTGCAGTGCTCACATGACTTAAAATTCAGGCACTTGGCAGCTCACCTTCAGTTATGATTGCAAGGGACACTAAAACTGCACTCACACATGCCTTTGTCCTTTTGGCTGCCCTGTGTTCCACCACTCTCACCACCCACCCTTGCTGCCCTGCATTTTGCTGCCTCCACCTCCCTGGTCTCTGTCCCGCTGCCCCACTCATTAAACTATGCCAACCCTGTGCTCCCAGCTAACTTTCGCCATCTTGCTTATGCTGCTAATGGAGCGTCTGCTGACGAGGTTCACAGCCAGCCACTGTCTCACCAGGCTAGGCATTCCTCCTTAGCAGGATGAGGAAAAAGATGGTGAGCTGGACGTGGCAGAAGCAGCAGAGTGCAGAGGTTGGAACAGGAGAATCACAGTGAGGGGGAAGTGCAGGCAGCAGAGTGCAGGATAGCCAAAAAGACAGAGATGGAGGGGAGATAGCTGGGGGGGCGGAGGAACTGAATCAGAGGCAAGCATGGTATATGTGAGAAATGTGAAATTCCTAACAACAGTGTGGTCCTGGCCTAACAATCACAATCTGGCCTACCAAACTGCCATTGTTATGCTATGTGTTCATGTGATGTTTCACCTAATGACTACCTTCCTAGAGTGATTAAGTGATTGCTATCTCTAAGTAACATTGCCCTTTTAATCATTTGTCTTACTGCCATTTGTTAAGAAGAGAATGATTACAACAGCGTTCCTCAACCTTTCCAGGTTGGCGGCCTGATACGGGGAGCAGGGGGAGGAAGAGGGGATGGTTTTGTGTGAGGGACAGGGGCATGCGTGCTCGCGTGAGTTGAGCTGCAAACTCCCACCACTTGTGCAAGTGAGGCTGTGCACATGTGTGCACATATGCGCACACTAGCCCGCCACTCACATGACCCAATTGCAAATAGGCCATTGCCTTGTCGTACAGGTCGGGGACTCCTGGATTACAATATACTATCATTTTTTTAAAGAATTGTCTCAATTTTTGTCCTGAATAACTAATTTTGAAATTGCACTGAACCATTATAACAGAAGAAAAAAAATATCTTTTTGATATGTTAGTATGAGCAGAAATTTTCACTGATCAGATTTTTTCTCTAGAGCCTCTTGAAAAAGTGCTTGGAAAAGTTGGGAGAGTTTCTGAAACCATATGGAAGGTATTGCAAAAATATTATAAGGAAGAACAAGCTCAAAATACCTATTCTTCCATTATCTATTACTACGAGACCTTTGTCCATTCCATGAATTGTTTGATCATTTGATCTTTTGCTTTTCAGAGTTAATTGCTACTCTACTGATGGAGTTAGCTTTATCTAAAATGTTAGAAATGTTGCCTAAATTATGAAGTTCAGTTTTATTTTGTTCAGTCACTATAGAGTTAGTAGTTTAATATGATACATGTGTTAATTTGCTGAGTAATGCAAATTAACTAATATAGAAGCTTATTTTGCATATATGTAAACTCTACTTGAATTGTCCCAGCATCAATTAACATCTTTTTCCCCTTTGTATTACTGCAAGAAGTAAATTACACTTTCACTACATCTGGTAAAATGATATCCAGGCCCTGAAAATACATATTATAAAAGGATATATGCGCATCAAGATGGCACATAACTCTTGACTTTTTCTGCAGTAGCCGAATTCCGCTACCACTTAATGAAAACTGGTATTTCTTTCTTTTGCAAACGAAAAAGAAACTATTCTATTTCCACAACAGTAGTCTAAAAGATAGGTTGGACTGAAAAGGACTGACTGTTTAGACTTGTTCATTCTATTTTTGGTTTGATGATAGATGCAATGAATGTATTTTATTTGTTAAAATTTTAAAGACGTTAAACTAAATAGAGGTTTTAAGATTCTGTTTTTGGACTTTTATACAGTATATAATAGGAAAAAAAGTTACCAAATAAGTTCTGGATGCATTTGATTTTGATACAAATATCAATAGATGTCCAGTTTCCATTAATGATGACTTAAACAAGGACTCTAGATAGGCATATAAAGATCTTCAGAATATTTCCCTAAGAATAGATTTATTTATTTATTTTTCTAATATAAATCTTGTGTATTATATATAATATTTATATTATATTAGATTTCCACATTAAATGGGGAGGGAGAATGTATTTTTGTGAACATTACTCATATTTATTATTCATTATTTGTATTTATTTTTTCTTGAAAAACGATAGATGGTGTAGCAATTTGAGACATCATGTTAAGAGGATGTATAGTCTGTTAGGCTAATATCTTGAATGTTTTGGGATGAATTGAAGCAATGCTCTTCAACTCTCCCTAGTCTAAGAAGTTTGGGGTTTAAATGATTTGGTTATATTGGAAAATCAGTCTGCTTTGCTTATATTGGTCTTCATTTTATAAAAAATTAATCCAGGTTCATTGGTCTCAGCTTATATGCATTTTGCATATATGTGCATTCTGTTTTTTGTTATGTACTGTAATTTTTCAAATTGCTCTGATCCACCTTGACAGTTGGAATAAATGGAAATTTGGGGAATTAATTCAATAATAAGCAATGTTTTTTAGCTTCATTGGATTCTATGGAAGTTCCTCTTTCAAACTTAAGAAAAGGAACAAATTATTTAGAAAAATAAAAATAGGTTTTAAGTTGCACATGTTTTTATTAGCGGAAGAGTTTGAAGCAGTCTCATTTCCTATTTCATCAGTTACCTTATGCTTTGAAATTCATCTAACACCATTTGTCTTTGTTGAGGTTAGATTAGGTCAAACTAGCTCAATATTCCAGCTTTGTTACCCAAATACCCAAAGGCCCGCCTAGATACATGGAAATGTTGAATTTATTAGACCTGAATATACTGACTTTGCAAAAATCCATCTTACTCGGAACTGCCTACATACTCAAACACTAACTTAACAGCTCTTAAGTCCTTGGGTAGGACTTGAACTATTAAGTTTTTACCAGTCCCAGACTATGAATCAAATTGAAGTTTAACCAAATGATGATGATGATGATGATCATGCATGCATGCAAATTAGCGTGCATATGTTTGAGAATTCACAGGAGTGCATACAAAGCCTTTAATTTTCTCCTCTAGGTTTCTGTGGGTAAGATGATTTTTTTACTTCATCTTTTTTCCTCACTTCCTTTCCTCATGCATAGCACAGAAACCTCATAGACTGCCTTATAAATTAGACCAAAGATGTCAGGGAGTCTGTGATCAATTTGTAAACTTAAGATTGGAAGTAAAACACAATGGCATGAAAGTAAGTAAAGAGACAGTGACATGAAAACAGTAAAGACAGCATCATTTTCTCTGCAGTTAAATTTCATTGTGTCTGTATTAATTTTTTAGGAAAGTATATGCAGCATATAGTTGTCCTTATGCAACCACCAGGTTTTCTGATAGCATGCTTTAATGACTTATTTAAACAAGACATAATCTGCAGCTTGGTATAACCCCATATCTTAAATACTTAAGAGGTTAAGAATAAAATTGCAACATTACACAAATTTTGCAATAATTAGAGAAAGAACTTAAAATGGTCACTTTTGTAAGGCAGAATTTAATATTGTTGATTTAGCTGTTTTCCACTAACCAGGTAAAATAGAATGGATTACAACAGTGGTTCCCAAGGGGGACTTAGGGGGGCAGTGGGAGGCCAGGGGGTTGTCCAAAATTTGGACGATGTGCCCAAAGCTCGGGTTGCCCCACTGGAGAGCATGGAGCTCACCCCGCCCCACGGGAATGTCAAAAGCTCGCACTGCCCCGAAGGAGGGCCCCTAGCTCCGCCTGCTCTGCAGGAGAACTCAGAGCTCACCCTGCGGATTGATCTCTGGGCACCCGTGGTCTGAATTATGAGCCTCTGAGCACCCCGCTGATACCCAGAGATCGATCCGAAGGGCACCTGAAGACCTATAATTTGACCCGTGGGCCAGTCTCCAGGCCTCCAGGCGTCCTGCAGATTGATCTCCGGGCGCCCGCGGAGTGCCTTGAGATCTGTAATTTGACCCATGGGCTGGTCTCCAGGCACCCTGCGGATCGCTCTCTGGGCACCCACGGATCACCTGGAGGCTTGTATTTTGACTCATGGGCCAGTCTCCTCGTGGGTGCCTAGAGGTCCGTAATTTGCCCGGCGGGTGCCTGGAGGCACGCAGATTGACCCGTGCAGCAATGGGGCTCAGAGCTTGAGAAGGAGGGAGTGGAGTCAGAGCGGTATGTCTGTGTGTGTCTGTCTCTCCCTCTCTTATTCTCTCTCTCTCTGTGTATCATTCTGTCTCTTTCTGTCTGTCTTTATCTCTCATTCTTTCTCTCTCTTTCTCTCACTCTCTGTCATTCATTCTCTTTCTCTTTCTCTCATTCTTTCTTTGTCTCTCATTCTCTTTTTCTCTTTCTCAATCTCTGTTTGTTATAATTTTGGTTATAATTAAATAAGCTTTTTAAATTTGGTTGTATTAAATAGGTGCCTTTTATATTAATAAAATAGAAGTTCTCTGACCATTATTTTACAAATGTATGTACCTTTTAAAAAAATTCATATTGGTGGGCCTCGGGATTTCAAATTATGAAGTTCGTGGTCCCCGAGGTCAAAAAAGTTGCCGACCACTGCTCCAAACAAAGAAACCGACTCGAGATTACTGAACGTGGTGATTTAAGCCTCCTGTTAAGTGACTTAAAACCAGACATTGGGAAACTGGTATCACTTCATCAAAGCCATCCATCACATTAAGAATTTACTGAACAGTGAAGTAGTTACTGAATTTTACTGAGTTTACTAAGTTACTAAGGCTCTTGATAAATGACTATCAGACTTTGAACACCTGGTATTACTGGATCATGTTCAACAATTTTGTTGAATTAATATTAACTAAAAAGATTTTTAAATTGGATTTTGAATAAATGTGCAATTAATTGTTATAGTTTTCAATTTTACTGTTACTATCTTCCTTAGTGGGTCATACAAACCACTATTCTGAATAATGCTATTTATAGAGGGTGAGGGGTGGGGTTCACTGAGGATGAGTTTGTAGCACTAAAGGGACGGTGGACTGAAAAAGTTTGTGGACCACTGAGCTAAATGATTTACAAAACCATAATGAAATGCTCTTTCAAAGTCAGTGTAAAATAATAGCTTGGAAAGGAGAAGGAAGCCAAATGCTTTCAAAATAGTTTGAAGCAGAAATAGAAAGGAATATTGCACTTTTAGGTAAGATGTAAAAGAAACAACAAGTGCGCCTATAATTATTCTTTAATTTAAAACCATCTTGAATTTTCAAGGGCAAGGAGGAAAGTTTTGCAATAGGACTTATATATATGGGAATGTTGAGAGAGATCAACTAGCAAGATCAAGAGGCTTTGGGCTTTGGGAGTCCCTTACTTTTAGGAACCTTCTATCTCTAGTTCAGGAAAGAGTTGAATCCTCCTGAATTCATGGCTTCATCTAGAAAAAGGAGGCAGCTATGGTCAAGAGGGTCATTGCACTACATGCTGTGTTCTATTTGTGGTTGTTCCAGGACTGGGAGGCTCTGCTCATGGTCACTCATGATTTAGTCACTTTCCAGTTGGACTATAAAGTATTTGCAAGCTTTAGCTGGTGCAAAATACATTTATGGATGCCTATAGTTCAACAAATGTGACACTTTTGGTTTGCAAGTTACATTGCTTACCAGTGTGCTTCCTGGTTTAATTTGGTGTGCTTTTAAAGCCTTTAATGACTTTAAGCCAGACATCTAGGGGACCATCTGTCTGCAGTTGTATGTACCTGTCTTGATAGATCTGGCAGGAGAAGCATGTTCCATTAGAGAATATCACCTGGCAAGATGCAAGTGACACCCACCCTTTGGAACATCATTCCCATGAAGATCAGACTGACCTCAACCTTGCTGACCTTTTACTTGAGAACTTGATTTTGCCATCAAGCCTATGACTCTGGAGGTGTGGGAAGGTCTGCTTTATGTTTATATTAATTATTGCTGCAGATGATTCTTTCCCAGCTGCTATTTGTATTGTTTATAATTTTACTATATTATTTTTAGTCTATATTTAAGTATCATTTGCCGCTCAGTCATGTTACCTGACATGAACAACCGTATAAATCTTAACAAACAAACACATTTTCAATTCTGACAGTTTTTTTAAATACAATTTTTAAAAATTATTCTTTACTATTGTTTCTCAACCGGACTCCTCACAATACTAGTAAGCCATATATATAGGAAATGGGTGTATTTACTTTTTCCTCTGTGGAACATTACAGGTTTTTGAAAAAGGAGCAGCAATTGCTTCCTGATGTACTCTGCTAGATTGGAAGGGACAAGCTCTTTGTGCTTTCTCGAGTCCAGCTTCTTAATTATATCTTTCCCATGTTTACATGAACTTTAGTTTCCTTTTCAATGGGCTTGTAGAACAATCCTTGTTGCTGACCCATATGTGCTGGTGAATTTCACCATAAAGTGAGTATTGATGAGTTGAAAAGTTCAGTGAACAGGAAAATTCTGCCGCTTTCATTGCCAGTGTGACTTTATTACCATGCCTTTCACAGCAATTTAACAGTTACCCTGGTAACGGATTCGGGGAGGTAATGGGATCAGTGGCATTAGAAGAGAGGAAAGGCTAAGAGGACCAGGGAAAACCATCTGCTGCCTTCTCTTCCCGGGGCTGTTTGCTCATTGGATGCTTCTCAATCTGACACTCATTGTCCCACTATGCAAATGGAGAGGGTGAAACCACAGGCCTGCCCTCTTTAGCTGACACTGGTGATTTGTCTTTCTAATTCTATTGAAATAATAATCACGATTTGTTTCTGATTAATTAACTAACCTTTTGGTAAAAGGATTAGATAACAAAATTGCTGCCTATTCAGAGATAATGAGATTTTTATTACTCTGTCAAATTGGGGGATGGGGAGAAGAGCAGTCTTGTGTCAGCAGCCACCATGTCAGCGTTTAGTAAGATAGGGAGATGTAAATCTTTCTGTTACACATTTACTATCCTTCATGGATTCAATGTGCTCTTGATTCCATAGCTCCACATCATCTGCTTAAACATTTGCTTTCTTTTTTCAAACCCTGTAAATAAGGTGATAAATACAATGGCAGATGGAGTTGTGGTCAGGTGCTAACTTGTTTTAAGGACATGGGGCTGAAAGGAGAGAAGCATCAAAACATTTGGAGATTCAACAACTTCTCTAAGTGCTATAGTCTGTGATAGTGTATTTGTAAAGTGTGACAGTGTGAAGAAAGCAGTAAAATCTTAGTGAGAGTGCAATAAATTAAACGGCATTTGTAAATAGACAGCTTTGTACAATACAGGCTGGCCTAGTGATTCTGGGAAAGAGATTGATCTTCCAGATTGCTCGAGCATTCCTACTATGCATGAATAAAAAGATACAAAGCTGAATGTAAAAGGCACTAGAGATAATCTTGCTTACATGTAAAAAAGGATAACAGTGGAACCTTTGCCGGATTGTAGTCTTGTTCATTACTGTTGTACACATTATACTTTATATGTCACTAGTCAGATTTGCATTCCAATTTCCTTCAATGAGGATAGAAATCTAATTGGTACTTCTTCCATTTTCTCTGATCCAAAAGCCATCTAGTGACCTTCTGCAGCCGAGAACAGATTGGAATCTGGAATTCCTGTCTACCACTTTAACCACAATTTCAAACTGGTCTTTCCAATCTGATCCTTATTTATTAATTTCAATGTATATGGGCCTCTCAACTCATCATAATGACTCTGGGTGTCTCAGAACTTTATGTATTTATGTCAATTTATATGGCTGCCAATATCCTCTTCATGACTGTGAATAGCAAATAACAAACACAACACGAGAAGATTTTCCAGAGCACCAGAAGGAAAGATAAAAAAACAATGGATCGAAATGAATCAAGGAGAGAAGCAACCTCGAACTAAGGATAAACTTCCTAACAGTGAGGGCAATTATCCAATGGAACAGCTTGCCTTCAGAAGTTGTGTGTGCTTCATCACCTACCTATCTGAAATAGTATAGTCTCCTGTTTGAGCAGGGGATTGGACTAGAAGACCTCCATGGTCCCTTCCAGTTCTATTCTGATTTTGTTTATTAAGATTAAGAAATAATAGATAATTGGCAGCCAAGATAACACAACAAGCATAACCATGTCATGGGCTCTAACTGATCCTTTGGCCTCCATGCCTGGGAATGCAACTGCCTTCAGGACCTTAAGAAAGGTCAGCAGGTTTGAGACCAATCTAAACTGGTGAAGATGTACCAACATGCAGGAATCATAAACTTATCAGTCTTATCCTCATGATATTGGATATGTAGATTAAAGACCAGAGCACATACAGTAAGATGGTGGCCATCTAATACAAACTTCCCCATCATTAAAGAGCTATGCACAGCATAGCTGCCAAAAAGAGAGCTGTAAAAATAATTATTGACCCCCTCACACCCTGAACATAAACTAGTTCAACTTATTTCCTCTGGACACCGATTCAGGGCATTGCAAACCAAAACAACTAGGCACAGGACAGTTTCTTCCAGCATCCCATCAACCTGCTAAACAACTGACTTCCCAACACTGTTAAAATATGTAGTAGAAATACCGTATTACATTGATTATAAGACGTCACTGATTATAAGACACACCCTTATTTTTCCAAGTTAGAAATAAAAAATAAAAAATACTTTTATCATGGTAAGACACCATTGAATATAAGACACACCATGAATACAGAGACACCAAAATATGAAAAAACATGTGTCTTATAATCGGTGTAATATAGTATATCATTATTACCCTTTTCATCTTTTCTATTATACTACCTATTACCTATTCTCTTAGTTGTATGACAATAACTGTTGCTTACATTTTAAAATGTATAATAGTTGTGTCCTTTAGTATTATACTTTGACTTGTAGTTGAATACTAGTATTCTATGAGTGTTCAATATAGACTGTCCCAAAGCTATAAAAAAATTGTATGGCACGATGGTATGTGTTTTGTGTCATGGTTTGCCACAAATGTTTTGACATGTGACATGATGAAATGCTTTGTGACATGATGATTGTACTTCATAACATGATGACATGATGAAAATACTTTATGATTGTAAATGCACCTAATACATACACAACATAATGAATGTAGTTTATGATAATGAACGTATTGTAGGATTGTAACCATTGTTTGTCAATTATAGCCTTATGATTGTGACCACAGTCTATCAATTGTAGCCTGTATGTAAGTATTGAGCATTTATTCCAAATAAAAATTCCTTGTGTGTCCAAACACATTTGGCCAATAAATAGATACATAAATTCTATTCTAACTATAATCATTTTTTGCAATTGTGTTAATCAGTTATGTTCAACTGTAATCTGCACTTCTCCTTTGTTGCCTTTTTTTTACATGAGAGATAGACTAATGTTTAAAACTTTGAAGTTGAGATGCCACATTTGTCTCTACATCCCAGTTTCACTTCCATTGGGGACACCATTGTTGGGCTATATTCGGGACTTCAGTTGGCCTTAATTTTATTCTGCCACAATGTTGTCCTTAATGTAGTTCTTACATGTCTTTAGTTGGACTTGCATTTCTTTTTTCTCCAGTGGTGCTCTAGGCATCTCTTTTGCTGTTTCATGTCCCACAAGTTCCACAAATGGGGAGAGGGTCCTCTGATACACAGTCCCTCAAAGTCTCAATTGCCACTTGAGAGCATGACAATTTAGTTGGAATCTACCTTTGTACCCTCTCCCCATTTATGAAACCTGTGGAACAGGTTCTGCACTTCAACTCACAAACATTATTTTAAAAATATTATTAACTAACTTTTGGTACCCGTGCTCTGCTACGGGTTTGGTATAATAAGGTGCACATGCCAAGTGGAGGAGAGGTATGGAAAGGATAGGCCTCCGAAAGCACTTTGCAGGCCTTGTTCGGTCTCCCACCCCCACCCCGGCCGGTTTTTTTTCA
>JANHFO010004080.1:82980-94306 GCA_032468095.1 Pareas carinatus
TCTCTCTCTCTCTCTCTCTCTCTCTCTCTCTCTCTCTCTCTCTCTCTCTCTCTCTCTCTCTCTCTCTCTCTCGGAAAGGTTACTAAAACCTCAGAATCTTTTTTTTCCACAGGATTTTTTAAAAAGCTGTGTGGGTATTCTTGAATATAGGGTTTTCCCCTAAAGTCTAGCATCTAGAATAATTGCACTCCATCAGCACTTGTGACTGTCCTGTTTTACTGTTATATGTTGTATAGCAACAATTCAGAACAGGGTAACTTCAAGAGCACCAAGGTTGCTTTTCTTCATTTATTTTCATTAATAATAATTTTTTTAAAACCCTTCCTGTTTTATTTTTCTTTCAAATTTCTTGCATCAACAAAATGAACAATGTCACAATTTCTGGGGATTTTATGCAGATGGCATTGAATTAGTGGTAGACAAGCAACAGTCTGGAGCAAGGTGGCCAGGGCAGGGGCGGGGGGACAAGATTTTTTTCTCTTTTTCTCCCAATCATCTTATCATTTGCCATAAAGAAATAATTCTCTTCTATGCCATCCTGTTGCAAGATGGACAAAATGCTGTCAATATGCCATGGGTTGCTTACATACGTGTTAGAAAAGACCTGGTAAATACTGGATATGTAAGTTGGCACAGATTTCCCATAAGCACAGTTCCATTTAAATACAATCAAGTAAGAATGACCATTTAGCTTAAATGGAAATCCCTGGAGTTTTTAACCACTAAACATTGCTTAAACACAGCCAGGGAACATAATTCTAAAAGCATCTCTCAAGGCAGTTGCACATTTTTTTAGGAGAAATAGATTGAAAGAAATCCATCTTATTCAAAATAATTATGAAATAATAAATAACTATGTAGAGCAGAGGTCTCCAACTTTGTTCCCTCTAAGACTTGTGGACTTCAACTCCCAGAATTCCCGAGAATTCCTGGTTGGGGAATTCTGGGAGTTGAAGTCCATAAGTCTTAAAGGGATCAAGGTTGGAGACCTCTGATGTAGAGTCTGCCTTTAATATGGAAATAGGATTATATCTTTCCTTTATCCTAAATACCCCTAATCTTATCATCAAAAGATGGGGCCATGGAATTTTTGAAGGCTCTTGAAATCCTTGACCAGAACATTGTATTATTCATATCATTCCTAGCTGTTTTTCCATTGTGTCTGTGTGGATAAAGACTACAATCCATTGTAATCAGATTTTTTTTTAATGAATCGGTCCATGGTTTGTCACTGCAAGAAAATGTGTTTTGGAGTTTCTAAATTCATGAATATTCAAAGCTTTGGATCCAGATTGTTGGAGGCAATATGCTGACTGTGTAAACCGCTTAGCGAATGCTGTAAAGCACTGTTAAGCGATATATGTCTTAATAATAATAATAATAACAACAACAACAACAACAACAACAATATAACAACAACAACAACAACAACTCGTATAATGTCTAAGTAGTGAACTAGCATCTTTTTATCCAAAGCTAACATCTTAGTTTATATACACAAGTATACCCAAAAAGATAACCTTGGATAAGACCTAAATAAGTAAAGGTTAAGAAGGATTGAAAGTACCGTAAGTTATCCCCCATTTCAGTGATGTTCTCTTCTCCATACTTTAATACTGCATTTACTTGATAGATAATTTCCCCCTCAAATAATTTACCTTTACATTATCTTAAATTTGCTGAGAATATGATAATGGAGGCAAACAAGAGGGGGGGGGTTCTTTCTAATCTTCCTTTCAAGAGTGGGAGTTGATTTAAATTCAGGCTTGTCATCCTTCCAGATAAATGCAATGTATGAAAGATTAGCAACCATTACTGTGTCTAGAGAAGCAAAGTATTATTGATACAAAGGCTTAAAGCTTCACTTTTCATTGCTACCAGTTGCCATTGGCATGGCACTATGACAGGGTGTGCAGTAATTTTCATACCTTTGGTGTTATACATCATTGTCTCTTTCGTTTTCTTTTTTCCATGTAATTGTTTAAGAGGCCTTTGGGCTACCTAGCAATTCTAGGTATTTGATAGCGCTATAAAGGCACTGTCCTTTTTCAGTGAGATTGCAATTAGGACTAAGAGAGGCAGGCAAAATTTACTTTATCACCAGTCAGTACTGCAAGTCCTCAAGTAGACAAAGACACAGGAGCCATTTTCCTTACTCTCTTCTTTTCTCAAGCCCTGGAACCAGTAGGATAAATTTATTATTATATATTTATTTGAAAATATAGGCAGAAACACAGGGAAGTACTGTTTATAGATATCTTTGTTTAACAACTGCCCTATTTAGTGACTTTTCAAAGTTACCGCAGTGCTGAAAAAATAACTTTGACTGGTCTTCACACTTACAAACTTTGCAGGATTTCTACGGTCACACAATCAAAACACACACACAACAGGAGGTCTTTATGACCATTGCAACATATTGCTGTCTGATGATTGCCAGTTGTGCACTTCTCAGCTGGCTTCTGACAAGCAGAACCGATGGACAAGCTGGCAGCAAGTTCTCAAGCTGCAGTCACATGATGTCTTAATGACAGCCTGTGATTCACTTAATAATTATGGTACATGTGAGGCTGTAAGTCCAGCGCGGTCATTGATGCTTTGCTTAATAACGCTGTCATTTAATAATGAAGTTGCTGGTCCCAATTGTGGTTGGTAAGGATTACCTGTATTTTAGAACTGATTTGCTCCATTTCATAGTTTTACCTTGGCTCATATTGTCATACCTCGTTTTCTTTCGTGAGCAGCAATTTTTAGTTCCTTTATATAAATCTAAGCTTCCTATACTTTGATTCAGCTATGTTGTTCTCCTGTTACTCCTTTTGTTGCTTTTATTACAGTAACACAAAACCTCTTTAGGTATGAACCCATTCCTGACTTGTCTTCTATGAATTCCAAAACCAAAGTGAATGATCCTAATCCATTTTAGTTGCTTTTTAGAAAGAAGAGTACAGTTGCTTTTGATCAGCTGCTTTTGATACCATGGTATCCACCTTGATCCGTTTTTGCAAATTGTGATGTGTCTCTCTTGAGGAAGTGCAGAAGCCAGGGAAGATGTATAAGATTACACTAAAGGAAGGCGTAATAGCAAAACAACTTTGGAACCCCTGATCTAGATCAACTGTGAGACTTGGAAGTAGGGAACACTATTCTATGGGTTTTTTTCTCCTTCCTGAGTGGTGAGCAGTGATGATTGAAGAAGAAAGGTTGAGGTTTCAGATGCTCTATTGTGATGTGCGCTAGTAATCAGCCCTCACGCTCTACTACTTTAGTTAAGGTCAGGCTAAATATTTTTCTGTGTCTATTTTTCATAATTGTTTTAAATGTATCTGTTGTTTATGGTTGTAGAAATTTGATTATCTCCCACACGGGAAAATATTCTACCACAGTATGATGCATAAATGCAGATAAAAACTTTTTCTGTGTAGGCTCAGGCGTCTGATCTGATCAGCGTTAAATTTTATTTTTTAACACTATTTTAAAACCTAATCTGAATATGGGAAATTCGTGGTTGCAGCTTCTCAATTATTCCCTCATTCTGTAGCCTTAAATAAGACATTTAATTTCAATGAAACTTTTGGTAGATTTATGAAATTGGAATCCCAATCTGAATATTTCTGTTTTATTTATAGTAGATTGCAAATATTATAGCATGCTAGCGTGCATCCATAACAGCAGAATAATTAAACTAGAGTTCTGATCTCAGTCGTATATTGTTTGTATAGCAAGTACACCTGAAGTTATTTTGCCCATGTATGATTCAGTATTTCCTAAGACATTTAAATAGCTTTTTTCTAACCTGCTGTCCTCCAAATATGTTGAAAGTACAACTTAGCATAATACTTTATGAGTGTAGAGAAGATAGCTTTAAGTCAATGCTAAGTGTTATATTGAACATTTTAAGATGACTTCTGCTATAGTTACAATTCTGGGCAGTATAGGTATTCCTCAAATGAACATAAACTGTAATGTTGTACCTTTACGTCAACCCAGATAATATCACCACCATAGCATAAAATACCAATGTACCAATGTAAAATACCATTAAAATTTAAAGGTGTATTTCAGTCATTTAGTATGTTTTTCTTTACAGAGGAAAACACTTGTACGTAGCTTGGCATTCCCACTTCTGAAGACATAATTCTGTATCTTCTACTCTTTAAATACATTATTTGCAAACATTTTAGAGATCAGAATATTTTTATACTTTGTTGTGACTTAAGCCACCAACCTATTTTAATCCATCTTGTTCTCAATGGAACATGTTTCTGAGAAGGTATAAGGGTCTATGAAAATAACCCTGAGAGATAGAAGGATGGGCTGAAATCAGGGCAGTGTTGTGAGAAGAGATGTATCAGCTCCTGGAAATAATGGGAGTGAAGAAAGCATTCCAGAAGAGACCTTCTCAAGTTTTCTGGAAAGTAAATACAAGGGAAAGGAAAAGTGCTTTCAGCCTTGCCAGATTTTGTTATAGTAACCTTACAGTAAAGGTAGTATTGGTACTTATGGTTTGGACCACCTTGAGAAGCTGACTGTAGGCATTGTGTAATCGTAATTAATTATTGTTTGGAGAAATGCAATCTGTTCCCAGTGCACTGCCTGATTGATGCCTATCATGTGATTTAGCTCATCCCATGCTTGATTACGTGAGGATCTTAGGAACATCAGAAGTTTCAGAGCGAATGTTTCCAAATATTCACACAAATTCCTTTTCTTATGTAAGGATTTAGTGGGACATATAAAGCCTACAGATCTTTAGCCATGTACAAACCAAGGATTCATGATTTAAAACTCCATGTAGGCGCAAACATCTGAAGAACTATTGATGCATCAAAGGTTACTTTGATATGTTGAAAAAGAAGCAAAAAAGTCTTACAAGAAAGAGGTCAGGCTTATGTGTGAAAATATATGAAGAATAAAAGGAAAAGCAATTAAAAAGGTTTTGGCTGCTGTTGTAGAAACCGAAAAAGAAGACTTCTAAGGTGGTACTTTAACAGCAGTAAAAGCTGTTAATGGGGAAAACATACAGTATATTACTATCTAGATGGAGAAAATCAGCAAAATTACTACATCTAAGTATCTGTTGCTGAAGCCTTTCTTTTCTCTTGTAGAAAAAACACTTTCAGCTTTAACATTCTTGTCAATATAAGCAAATGAAATAAAACAGTTTTCTTGCATAACTGTCTATACCATTAAATACTTAATAAATACTAATTAAATTAAATCGCACATTACACAAATTGCTAAATATTAAATAGTCAGCTTGTTACCAAGATGAATAAATAAAGACATAAATAGGTCACATCTATCATAGAAACCACAATGACTTCATGATAAATCTATTTATAGAAGTGAGACTTTTTGACTCCTTGTGTTCCTTATATTTTATGATAATTTAATTTGCAAAAATGTAATCTTTCACATTCTATAATGAGAGAAGAAAAACTAATGGAAACTGTTCTGATAAGTTACCCTGAGTTGGTTGCTGGCTGTTGTTTCTCCATTGTGTGTTGCTGAAGAATTCTGACATTCTGCAAAATGTGGAAAAGAACTTACTGTTTTAATAGTATAGTAATAGTAATTCTGTCTAGTAATAGAAATTACAGAAAATCAATGATATAGAATGAAGGTAAGTGAAATGGATTTTCTCTCTGAATAAGGCAGATGTGTCATCTTATAGAACCAAGAGATCTTGGTATAGTCTGATTTTTTTATACTATTTGTCTTCTATCTTCCTGCTCTAATGGGTATGCAAAGGACCCAACAATTTTTAAAAAATATTATTTAAAATTAATTTGAGATTTGGTAAAGGGAATGGAAATTTACAAGCAGTATTTTAAATGTGAGGGTTGTAGGAATCAAACACCACTGAGAAGTGCATTCTGTAGCCACAGACTAGGAATTCAGACAAAAGTGCTTTCCCACATGACAGAAAGGCAGATCTCTTGGTAATGGGGCAACTTTTCTGAAAACATCTCCCGCATATCTAAACCAAGCATAGGAGAAAGTATGAATGCAGGCAATAGGGAAGATCCAAAGGATAACAGATTGGAACCCTCTGTATGACAACTGGTACATAAGATGGAGATTGCTACTTCAACAAACACAGGAAAGTTAGAGAGGAACTTGTATTGAGATCAAATAGCAGTCCATTACCAGTTCATTTGTGCATTTTAGTTCATGTAACCTATCACATCCATTTAATAATAATTTTCTTGGAAAATACTGTATCTTATAGGTAAACCTTGATTTAGGACTAGTCACTTGAAATTACAGTGGACCTTCAAAAAGATACTTATGACCTGAATTCATAGTTCTGATGTCTGCCAGCTTCCCCTCCAGTCACACAATTACATTTTGGTTGCTTGGCAACTGACCTGCATTTCTGGCCATTTGTTGTAAATCCCGTGGTCATGTGATTTACAAGGGGGAGGGGGAGGTTTGACAGAAACTGCTATTTATTTCTGGTTACTAGCAAAAGTGCTCGTTGCAAATTGTGAATTTATTAACAATTGTGACATTTGCAATCGTGTTCACTTTACAGTCATGTTCACTTAACGACCACTGAAAAAATGTTGTAAAATCGAGTCAATCGTATGGGAGCCTTGACTTACAACTATCATAAATACAACAGTAATTCTGGGCTTCAATACATCGTACGTTGAGAACTACCTGTATAACTGTGGGTTTTTTTTTATTAATTATTTATTTGTTGAATATATTTGCCACCTATTTTACCATGGGGCTCCTCTAGGTGACTTAAAATAATAAAAAGGAAGAAAAGGAAATGAGCACAAGCAAAACACAAGTAAAATCATAGAACAATGAGCAATAATGACAAAGGAACTCAATGCGAATAATAAATCAGTATGATAACCAATATCATATTTGATTGCATTTTTAATCTTTCTAATTGAAATGGAAGCATGGTAGTTGAGCATGTTTGTGTGTGGGTGTCCACATGCATGTCAGTATTGACTTCTGCTAGTGTTCTGGATGAATTTACTGGCAAGATTTTTGGACATGGTTTATCCTTGTCTGTTTTCTAGGGTTGAGAGAGAGTAGCCAGCCCAAAATCACCTAGCTGCCTTCGTTACCTAGAGCAGAATTAGAACTCTTGGAAATGCAAACATGAAAGTTTTACAGTTTATCAGGAAATCATGAGCCAGAATTAAATTAATAGGCAACTGACAAGTATTCAGTTCATTTACCACTTATCCTCATTCCAGGTTATCTTTTTTCCCTTGATTTTTTGGTCTGGAATGTGATTTTCTTGCAGGTTGAAGTTGACCAGTGATTTTTCACCTTTTATTCCACATGGCTTTGTACCTTATAGAATCAACCTTGTTAATTCTCAAGACTATTTTTTCCACTACGTATTCAAAATAGACTGTAATTAATGTGTGTGTGTGTGTGTGTATACGCATAATGCATATGTGTATATGTGTGTGTGAATATATATTTATTTTCATTTGACAGCAGGCAGCAGAATTTCATGTTTTAATGTGTGCCTGTGTGTTCACAGAAAAAAAGGACTATAAAGCTTATCTTATTTCAAGTTGGGAAAACTGAAGGATGATTGCAGATTAGAATCAAACTGCTTCTGAGAATTTGGGTAGCAAAAATCATAGTGTGGAAGTGCCCGTAGTTGGACCCCAGTGAATTATACAGTTTTTAGCATTCCTTTCATTCTCCCCTTCCTCCCATCCCAATCTATCCAGACTTCTTCCTTTATCATACTAGGAAACGTTTTTTCTTTCTTCTGCTTCTTATATTTGTCTTTTTTCCCTCTTTTCTGAGACCTAGTTTTATGGAATTGTCAATTGTTACTAAAATCAAGACAGACCACATTTAATGTAGTTTTAAAGTAGAATTTTCAGTTGTTGGTTTTAGCAGATTTTTAATTCCCTTTCTTATATGTTAATTATGAAACCATGAATAGTTAGGCATTTGCATTGTGTTAATTTTGATGTTTGCATATTCTAAGTCTTATAAAACATTTCAAACACAAAATATAAAAAAGTTGCACTGCAAATCTGTGGGCTCCTGAGGATTTCCAGAATTTAAATCTTATCAGTGTTTTTGAGATTTTTATTTTGCTTTTGCTTGAATGCTTAATAGTGTATCCAGAATTTTACAGTAATGTTTCACTTGTGACAAATGTTTTTAATTCATTAGGCTGTAATACTTTTGAATTGTAAATTTTGTCTCTCCTTTCCAGAGCTAACTGGTGGAAGAATGGAACAGATTTTTTTAAAAAAATCTTACCGAGCTATTCCTCCGTGACTGATTCCTTTCTAATCTCTAGTATCTCTATACCAAATATAAAGTTCTTAGAAGAGCAAACAAAGAAGCTAGAGTTTCTGTTGGGATTATTTTGTCTGTAGTTAGAATATCCGTAGAAGTTATTTTCAAGTGCATGATTTGCTTATCCATACATTATGTACTGGAATACATACATAGTTACCGTTTATTGATATTCATGCTGCGATATATTCCAGATGCTTGCAATGCTTAGAATAAGCCCTACACTGAAAGCTAATTAAGAGGTTAGGAGCATGATGCATGAACCACTGATTCTTTAGCTTAAATCCCAAGTTGTCCATTGGCTTCCTAGGTAGTTTTGAATGGTGTCAAGTGCAACCTTCCATATGAAATATGTGAGTAGCAGGACTAACCAGCCACACAGGGTTGTTTGATAAATCATTATAATTGCATGGAAGGACTGAAGCAAGGAGACCATTATGATCAGATTCCAAAGTATTTTTAGCAATACAATTTCGTGTAGTTTTTTAAATTTAGGAATATGATTTTACTTGGAGACCCCTAGAAGTAAACTGTATATATTAAGCTTGGAGCTGTTAATAAAATTCATGAACATGGTTACTGTGATTAAAAAAACTGTTAATTCTTCCAGATCAGAAATATTTAATGAAACCCCACAATAATATAGCTGAGTAGACAGACTGTGTGAAAGGGAAAATAAGACAAAACTGTCAGAAGGAAAGGAAATAATGCTGTGGAAGCAATGTCTTGAGAAAATAATGAAAACCAAACTAGTATTTCTAATGAGTCACCAATGGGGTGAGAATTTAATGATCTTATTAAAAAGGAAAGAACAAAAAGGTTTTGCAAAAGAAAATCACAAAGCGCTAAGCACTGGAAAGAAAACTCAATTGCATGCAGAAAGACAAATACGGACCAAAGATAATTAATATTTAGGACAAGAGCAATGATGCCTGTGTATGCATTTTGTTTACAGCATATTAACCCTGTTTTAATACTTCTGCACCAAAAACAGCACAGAAAAGCAATAGTTATATATCCTAAAAGAGCAGCACATAGAGAGGCTGGTTAAGTAGTTTTCCCACTTGTTATCTTTTCTAGCACTAGGTATAATGGGAAAATATTGGTTTTTATGAATAACGTGTTAAGCTTTTTACAGCACTAAAGATTGACTACAGGTAATCCTTGACTTAGAATCACTTGTTTGTCAACTGCTTGAAGTCATAGTGGCACTGAAAAAAGTAGCTTACAACTTACACCTGGTAGAGCATCTCCATAATATTACTAACATCCTAGGATCATGCCATCTGTGACCTTCCCAGCCAGCTTCCGACAGAACTCAATAGAGGAAGCTACTATATATTCTCTCACTAACTGATTCACTTACTAGCTGCAGTGATTTGCTAAGAAACTGCGGCAAAAAAGCTCATAAAAATTGGGTGACTGCTTGCTTAACAGTGGAAATTCTGGTCCCAATTGTGGTCATACGTCAAGGCCTACCTGCATACCTTTTCCTTGATTTTGCTTCTCCTTTGCAAATTTTGATGATGGGCAGCCATGTTCCCCACAAATCGCAGGATAAGTATACTAAGAGGTCTATACCAATCTTATCTATATCAGGGGTCCCCAGCCTCCAGACCGTGGCTCATTCAGAACCAGACCATGGATGCGGTGGGGGAGTGCACGCATGCAGAGTTCCACTTGCATGAGCAGCAGGTGAGCGTGCATGAAGCTCCATCTGTGTGAGCGGTGAGTGCGTGTACCTGCTGCTTTCTCAAATGGAGCTGTGCATGTGTGCGCGTTTGCCCGCCACTGCCACTGAACCATCCCCTTCTCCCCCCCCTTTGCTAGTCCACAAAGCCAGAAAGGTTGGAGACCACTGGTCTATATGGCAGATGATGAAAAGCAGTTAACATTAAACTCATACTGATCCTGTCCATTAATTAACCATGCAAGCTAGAGATGAGATTTGGAGCCCCAGCAAACATCTCAGAGGAGCCTATGCTTGTCCTGCCTGGTAAAAGAAGGTCGCAATTGTGGAATATACTATAGGTGGTCCTCAACTGAACCCACAATTGAACCCAGAATGACCACAATTGAACCCAGAATTTCCATTGGTAAGCAAGGCAGTTGTTAAGTGAATTTTGCTCCATTTTATGATTTTTTTTGTCACAGTTAAGTGGATCACTGCAATTGTTAAGTGAATCATATGGTTATACAGCAAATCTAGATTCCCCCATTGAGTTTGCTTTTCAGAAGTTGGCTGGGAAGACTACAAACGGTGGTCACACGATCCCAGGACAGTGCAACTGTCATAAATACATTGCCCAATTTTGAATCACAGAATAAACTAGATAATATAATAATATAATATAAGCATTGCTTATATTAACTTCTCTATTTCTTAACAGTTTCAAACCTGCTATGGAATGGAGGTAGGAGCTTCATGATTGATGCAAAAGCAGCAGCTCATCATGACCTGCTTTGAGAAGCATTGTAATTAACACAACAGATGGTTCATTGACAATATAAAAACCTGAGCAGGAAGGATGTACTTGTAAATGTGGTAAGCATGCTTCTCCCAGCTGAAATTTTGTACCATGGAATAACAAAGCTGGGAGGAAACTACTTGTAGAGACAGTGTTTTTTTATTTTAAATGCCAAGCTACAGGTACATTGGTTTCAGACTGTATATTGCTCATTCTTCAGCTACTAAGTGGAGTGTGCCAGGGGGATGGGGGGAACATTTAAAGAAATAATAAAGGAAGACAACAAGAGACATGCTGCCATCCTACACGTTTTTAAGTTATCTGAAACCTTACTAAATTGAACAGGATTTAAACAGTTTAATTGTATTCAAGGTTTTATTATTTATGCATGTTAGCCCCCCAGACTTAGAACCAATGTCAGGAACAAAGCAGTTCCCTTGATTACAAGGATGGTGCGTGTAGCAAAAAATGCTGTGAGCTAGGAAGTAGCGATGGAAACCAGTATCACACAGGCACAGAGTACAGTAGATATAAAAGTCTTTATAAACAGAAAG
>JANHFO010004080.1:105469-130771 GCA_032468095.1 Pareas carinatus
CTCCCACTTCTCACGTTACCTGCCCCTCTGCCCAGCAGATTTTGTTATAGCTAAATAAGCTTTCTTATTTTTTTATATTAAATAGGTGTCTTTTATATTAATAAAATGGAAGTTCTCTGATCATTATTTTTAAAATATATGTATCTTCTTTAAACATTCATATTAGTGGTCTTCTGTATTTAAAATTATGAATTTAGTGGCCCCTGAGGTCCAAAAGGGTGGCAAGCGGGTGTGGGGGGATCACTCAGGGGATGCGGGGGCATCACCGGGTGGGGTGCCGGGTGGGGTCCATGCTGCTGTGTTTGCACTTTGCGATACATAACTGGCTTTTGAGTTGCAGTTTGGGCACTCGGTCTCTAAAAGGTTCGCCATCACTGATCTAGAACAAACTTAATAACAGTTCTTTTTTATTCATTGCAGGACAGGTATTCACCAACCTTTGCAGAAAAAGCCCATATAACCAAAAATTTGTATTAGTCAGAATTGGAGAAACTGCCTAATAAACTTGTGTTATGATACATTAGCAGTATCTAAAGAGAGCATTTTGATAGGGAATGTCAGAGGATAGAAAACCACTTTGTAAAAGATGCTGTCCACCTTTGAAAATATTAGAGGTGACTTTCAGAAAAAATTTGCATGAAATCAATCTCAAGTAACCCAGGGATTGCCTGTATTGTCTTGGTGAAAGCTTTCAGAAATCCCAATTCTAGATATATCGTATGGCCTGCTTCCATTTTAATTGGTAATTGTAAGGATTTAAGCTCTGACCTCTACTATTGAACTGTAACCTCTTCTCAATGGGGAACTTAATTTGCAAGCAATAAATTACAGCACATAGAAGACAGAGGACAGAATGTAAAATAAAAGAACCTAAATCATATGCAAAAATTCCATATTCAGTGCCAAGAGAAAACGTCTTCCCAAAACCCTGGAAAGCTACTGCCATTCAAATTCTTACTTGGTATTAAGTCAAGAATTAATATTTGTATTGCTTTCATTTTTGCTTGACCTGAGGATGCTTCATTAGTTGTTGGTGATATTCTCCCAGCCTAATGACTCATACAGGCTGACTCATTTGGTACTGCAGCTTTTCTTCTTTCATAAGTAGAAAAAGGAAATGGTTATAACAATAAATGGTTATTGACAGGGATTAAATGCTTTCATTTACCTCTAAATTTATTTGTTTGCTTGTTTTTCTTTTTTATATAACCACCAATCTCACATCCAGTAAAACCTTGGATTGACTTGGTCTGAGAGCATTTTGCAAGACAAGCAAACAATCAATTTTAACTTGATAAACAAGTGATGTCTTGCATTACAAAATAGTACGTACAGTATACACATACTCTCTCACTGTAGGATTATGGGTAATGCTTGAATGCTTTGATATCCGAGTGCTTTGGATTACAAGTACGGTTCCGGAACTAATTATGCTTGCAATCCAAGGTTTTGCTGCATTTGACTTGCATTTAAGTTTTTGCAACTTCTGGTTGTTTAAAATGGCAGGTTTCAAAATTTCAATGAGATTTTAGAAGTTATGTGATGCTATCATACTTGCCATATATATATCTAATTTACCAGGCAATGACAAATAACTTTAAGGAGGTACTTTGATTTGGAGGGATGTTTTTTTTTTAATCAAATCAATTTGTATATTAGTGCCACTTTTTTTCCATTTCTGTATGAAGATTGTGGCATTTAAAAAAAAGTTGCTACATATCATTCTAGAATCTTAGGTAACATTCAGATGTTTTTTATAGTCTGTTTTAATTCTCAGGGTTCAATGTAGTTGTGTAGAAGGCATGCCTGAGACAACTAAGAATGGTTGTTTGATTCTCTTATATGAACACCATTCATGATAATTGCATCACATAATAATTTTCCAAGGTAAAATCCAGTGAGGTTGAAGAAGACCTGAACTTGCACAACTAAACCTTTTTTCTAACCTTTGCACAATAGTCTTCCCAAAGTATAGCTCAAGTTGTGAGCATGGAAAGACTACAGAAAAGGGAAAAATTACTTCCTGCCTATTCTCCTGAGAGGAGTGGTTCCATCAATCAAAGGATTGTTAAATATGACACAGATATCCAAATTTTGGCAAATACTGCACTTTTACAGCTTTAAAATTAATTATGGACAATATTAACCCATTATTTTATGTTAGTTAATTAAAGGTTGCTACTTGCTTTCCATTTATGTGAAAACAGAAAGCTGAGATGAAAACTACTGTTCCTTTTCCACAACTATTTTTCCAAATCAATACATTGCCTCAGGTCTAATCTCATGTACTCCTTACTTCTGCAAAACTTTCTACTTTCTTCCAATTGCAACCAGATGAAGCCAATTTCTCTTTCTAGTTGATCTACTGTTCCTTCCTTCCGCCACCCCCCTTTAGCTACTTGATATTCCATTATAACATTAATGTAGACTTCCCCACAAAGAGACCTGAAATATCTGCATTTATATTGCCCTCCTGCTTAGGTCTTATGCCCAGATAAATAACTCCATATTACTGTACAGAACATAAGGCTGTTGGTATTTAAAATCTGTTTAAATTCATGCATCCATCACAGTCAGTTTCCAATTTTCCACCTCTAGGGAGCTATTCCATCAAGATATGATGCACTGACTTCTCCTGCATAATACAGAACTTTTTATGAAATAATTCTAGAATAAATATTTGGGATGTATGTCAGACCTGAATGCCTTTATTTTTCTGAGTGTGCAGCAAATGTGCAGCAAATTTTCCTTGCAGCTACTCATTTCTGCAGATTATAGGGGAAGAAACACACAAAAAAATTGAGAACAAAAATAGCCCAACCTTCCTTTACCTTTTCAGTCAGGACTTGATTGATCACATGTTGTACAGGAAAATACTAGATACTTAAACCATTCACAGCTTCACATGGAGATTGGTAGATATGTTCAAGGTTCCCTTTGTTAAGAAAATTTCAGAAAGAAAGATAGTAATATTTTATGAGAATAAGTGGGATGTTGGTTGACTTTTCCTCCGAGGTAAGACTTGGTTTGTAGAACTAGTGCCTAGGCATTTAATTTATTTATTTATATGTTTTATTTATACAATATTATTTATCAAATATTTATTTATAAAACATTTTACATATGTTTATACATTATAATTCACTGTATTAGAGTAGCCAAGAAATTCTATCCGTATGGTACATTCTTCTTAGTCAAACAGACTTGGAAATATCTGCAAAATTATAAAAAAATATTTACATATAGGTTTTTAAAGCAACAGCAAAAAAGTGTAAATAATCACTTAGATGATTCAACTGACTGACTCAGTGATAATTATTAATTGGAAAAAGTAATTGATGACTCAGATGCTTAATGCTGTGGCAGCTTTTGTATTTCAGTTTCATGTTAGCTTCTTTTTAGGAATATTATTTGATGAAGTTAAATTTATTTTGCACATCACTGTTCAGTCAGAAGATCACCAGAAACTTAGCTATAAACCAGTCAAAGTTCGCTATTATAATTAGTCTAACAAAAAGACATCACTATTAAGCATGAATTTTTCCCTTTAAAGTTTAACTGAGAAAATAAAATTTGCATTTCTCTGTCACACTACAAAGGAAACATATGAGTCAGAAATTTACCACTTCCGTATCTTAATTATTCCATTCAGTATATATATATATAAAATTGATAAGTCAACTCAAAATGCAAAATACTTTGCTGAATCATAGAGAAAAACAAAATTACAGGTAATTTCATTTAATTAATAGTCTAAAACTCATGAGAGACTTCAAAATTGTTTGTGTTTAAAGTAAGTTGTTACTGTCTTATACCTCTAACTTTTGGAGGGGAAAACAAATTCCTAATGAATGATTTTATAGTATACAGTGCTATGTAATTCAGTCATGGCATTTTATGGAATTTGTTGAAAATGTTACCAAGGGCCAGATATTGCTACACTTAATCCAATATTTGTTTTTAAAAATATGTTTTGTATTCATTTTATTGAAGTCAGTGATTGAGAGTCAAGCCAAACATTAGCAGAAACCTCCTTCAGTCATGGTGTAAATGTCCATGTATGTTTGTGTGTGTGACAACATATGTGCCCATTCCTCCCGGCTGAACTCCTGTTATTGTCTGGGCTGCTAAACCAGGTTTATCATCAAATCTACAAAGCATCAATTGCATCAGGAGGGTTGACACACCCTGCGTTTCATTTCCATAGAGCTATAAAGATGACTGAAACTCCATTTCTGTTGTTTTATATTTTCACCAGCCACATGAAGAAAGAGTCTTTTGAATGCTCCTTTATTTAGGAGTAGCAACCTGCCCTCCCCCCCACTCCCAGAAAATAGATAAGCCTCCAACAAAGTATTTGGAAACTTCAATACAGTAGTTTACCTATGCTACTGAGAGTTTTCTGCTTAAAGTCAAAAAATTTATTTACAGTATATTTAACTGCAGGAAGTCTGCTTCATCAGCAGTGCAGCCATTTCAAAATCATGCAGAGCTGCTGGCAGGAATAGTATTTGCATAACCAAAGTAGCACATCTGTGAGAAAAGTTGATGTCATCCATAACAACTAAACATTAAGGCTAAATATATACTTTGAAAATGATTCTGAAGAAATGTTGTGGATCTCTCACAAGTGCAGCATCTCTCTCTGCTACTATTTAAAGCAGCTTTCACACAAAATCAGGGTGGGGGGAGATCTGGCCACTTTAAAGTTTTTAAACACGCTCATTTTAAAGAAAAATAGAAAAGTACGTGGAAGATATCTGTAGAGCATCACTATTCTCTTAAGCCAAGTGTGAAACTCTCTTAAAATATGTGGAAACTATCCTAAAAAGAGTGTTTCTAAAATGAAACATACAGATGATATCTAAATATTGCTAGAATTTAAGAACTGGATTTTGTCCCCCAGCTTTTCATAGCAATAAATAATGCTTTTTTATAAAAATTGCTAACAAATAAGGCTATGTCACATGAAGATGCGGTAAAGACACCCAGTGTTCCATGAATATTATTGGCAAGCCATTAACCAAAAAATATTCTACATCAACTAAGCCATGTTTTTACAAATCCCTTCTCTAATCTGAGAGCCTTCCAGTTAAGTTGGCTGCAATTCCTAGCATTTCCGTTCAGTATCACCATTGCAGAAAAATGTGAGGGATGAAATTCAAATATCTGGAGGGTGTCCTGACCAGAAATGGTAATTCCATGAGATCCATCTAGAGGTTGAACCTTGCTTGCACAAATCTGTTAAGTTGTACAACTTGAGTAAAGGGTTTTGTTACTCTTTTATTTCAGAAAAGTAACTTTTCTATTTATCAAAGGAATCATTCAGTTTCAATATTGTATGATTCTCCTGTGAGAAGTTATACAAAAACACAATATATTAGTGTACTCTCGTTCTGCTATATTAGTATTTTATATTCTCCAGCTTAAAGTTTGCATTGTGAAGTTTTTATTATATATTGGCAAGGATGTAAGAGAGGGAGATCTGTATGAATTAATGAACACAATCCATTTAATACTTTCAATTAGAACAATAATTATATTGTTTGTATTGAGCCACTACTGTGTACCAAGATTCTGTATATAAATTCACTACAAAACAGTGGGGGGAAATTTAGTGCGTTAATATTGTAGAAATGTTAGAAAATTGAAGAGCATTAAAAACATCTTTGCTTAGTAACACAATAGCCAGTATGTCACATATACAACAGGATATTACAGGTATGCTTTGATATTTTTGTGAATCATTAGTTAGCAGCAAATCCTATTATTTCTGAGGCAACTTCATATTTTCATGAATGAAATAAGCCATTTTTTCTTTTAAGTACCTTAAAGGGATTATTGTACGTTATTTGGTTTTAAACTAGATCCAACAGGTACTGTTACAGTTCTTTGAAAGGATAACTTAAATATACAGGTGTTGAAATATAAAAGGGTAATATATTTCTATTGGCATTCAAGTTACTTCTCAGATAATGCTTCCGGTTAAAAAATGGCATGATTCCACAAAATGACAATAGCATAGCTATGCTAAACCTACAGTTTTTGTACCTCTTTATAGTCTATGACTGGTAAGTTATTCATTCTGTTTTTTCTGCAAGATTTAATGCGCCTTTGTCAGGTGGCATTAAACAAAGAAATACTATGTACCAGATATGGAACTGTTATCATAAAACTGATTGAAACTAAATTATTCGTTCTTAGCAAGATCCTATTAAGTATATTCTGTTGCTCTTTTTTTCTTCTTTAGAAAACTTGTGTGAGAATTCCTTTAAATAAATGTGGAGATGCAAAATGGCTTGCTATAAACATACATTTATCTACTGCTCTCAATATTAGATGGAATAGTAAAACCCCTGTGACTTGTTGTACTGCGTTATTCAGAGAGAATTATTTCCGAGAGAAATTTCTTTATTAAACTCAAAAAGAAACAACATAGATAATATTTCCTTCGCTTTGTCCTGTCGAAACTAGCATGTTTAGTATGAGATGATCATTAGTTAGAAATAATATAATAAATTGTACTTTCCTGCTCATCTAAACCTGAGCATCTGTTATAGTTTAACTAAGTCTACTAAAAGTTATTATTAAAGTTTTGAAGAACTTTGAGAACCTCAGGACTAGTTCTGTAGGCTAGCTTTAATCCCTAATTTCTATATCGAGTATCTTGGGAAAGCTTTAAAGTCTTGTTGGGGGAAAGATTTTGTTTTAATCCTTAAACTTGTTCAGTGAAATTCAGGAAACAATTAGCAACATGTAGATAAAAAATGGTGGCGTCCTTTTTGTTCTTTGAGCTTCATTGTTAGCTTGTAGATATTTCATTATCCAATGGGTAACGTCATCAATACTTGTGAATGTGGAGTTTGCTCCTTGTTTATATACAGTGGCATGCCCTGCCAGGGTTGGTGGGCATTCATTTTTTTTCTTAGTAGTTCCTTAAGTAGGGTATTGATTACAGTAAAAAAATAACATTTAGCCATTTTGTTTTTCAAGTGACCTTTGGGATCCAGCTGTAATTGGGAAACCGGCAGGCACCAAAGCAATGGCTATTGACTCAAAAGTGCAAGTGTCTATGGAGCAATTATTAATAATAATAATTATTTCCTATTTATTTTATTTTATTTTTTAAATTTATATACCGCCCCTCTCCCGAAGGACCTAGGGTGGTGCACAGCCATCTAAAAGCATATAATACAGTATTAAAATGAATTTTAAACATATTAAACCTAGGCTGTTATCTAATCATTTAAAAACTCTAAAAATTAAATTATTTCTATTTTAATCTTAAATGTTAAATTATCAATTTATAAGTCTTTTATTACAAATCGAATAACCAGGGAGACTCAATAATGAAAGAATTGTATTCCCTTTGTTATAAAGCTCTGAGGAAAGCTATTACAGATAGTCCTGAAAAAAGTGATTTATGACTGTTTTTCATACTTACAGCTATTGCGGCATCCCCATGGTCACGTGATCAAAATTCGGACACTGGGCAACTGACTCGTATTTATGACGGTTGCAGTGTCCTGGGGTCACGTGATCATCTTTTGCAACCTTCTGCCAAGCAAAGTCAACTAAAGTAACTGAACAACTGCAGTGATTCATTTAGCAACTGTGGTAAGAAGGGTTGTAAAATGGGGCAAACCTCACTTAACAAATGTCTCACTTAGCAACAGAAATTTTGAGCTCAATTGTGGACATAAGTCGAGGACTGCCTATTATATGTCTATGTAAATTTTCTCAATACAAAGTTACCATATTGTGGTTTTTCATTATTTGAGTTAGACTACAATTTCCATCTACATCTATTTTCTCTAGCCAGAACAGTTGATAGATATGTGTTGAGTTGATGAGTGTTGTAATAAAATATATCTGTTGGGCACCTAACTGGGAACTGCTGGTTTTAAGGAAGTCATAGACCTTTGAAGAAAGTTGACCAATCACTCTTCCATAGTCTCTTTCACTTGAAATGTGAAGTAAGAAACTGACTTCCATTCGTGCTTGCCTGATAAATAGGTTTTTTTTCACTTGTATTAATACGTTTCCACTTAGCCAGAATAATATATCACATAGTACTGCAACTATATTCTCATGGTTGTTACTTAATTTTTACAATGAAAAATAAGTGATTTCAGTCAGCTATTCTTATATTTCAGAATGGCTGTATAAAATAGAAACGCTGAATCAGCTTAGAGGAGACGCTACTGTTGTACTATGCTTTGGTATTTGGTTAAGTTACAATTTACCCTAGCATGACCTCTTGAGCAGAGAATTCCAGCTTTCATTTTATTGATCATGTGTATTAAATTTGATATGCATTGGCTTGCTCAGTGCAGTCCAAAGATATCTAGGGGACATGAGGAGAGGGATGGAGAGTGAAACATTTGCAATCAGGGAATGCAATGTTTGAGATTTAATCCTAGGCTTTTACACCAGTGAACATCAATCACTCC
This sequence comes from Pareas carinatus, assembly GCA_032468095.1. Classification (NCBI taxonomy): domain Eukaryota; kingdom Metazoa; phylum Chordata; class Lepidosauria; order Squamata; family Pareidae; genus Pareas; species Pareas carinatus. Next base: position 113,923 of record JANHFO010004080.1, read on the forward strand.
TTCCAAGAACATTGTAGCGTTAGTTCTCAAGTTGTAAACCTCTTGCATCGTATTATCTGTCTCATAAAATAGTCTCCTGTTTTTAAAAAGGGACAGAGAAAAATGACTAAAATCTGTCTCTCCATGGTATTTAGAATCTGCATAACATGTAACTTTACATAAGCCATAATATTTATATGGCTTTTGATATTTTTAATTGTATTCTGTGAGTATGATGGACAAATTTGATGTATAAATAAAATAAAATAAAATAAATATAACTTGCATCTTAGTTTTTTGAACAGTTAACTAATGACAGGTCTACTACATCAGAATAGTGCAAACAGTTCACCTTCCTTTAAACTCTCAGAGAGAGAGTTGGGATGTAACATATCCATCCCTATGTGAGACTTTATATGACTTCCATCACTGTTCTTCGAGGAAAGGGGGGGTAACTTATTTTTACACAATATACAGTATATCTTTTGAGATATTTTTAGTGCCTCCTGGTGGTCTTTATAGATATGTGGTAGTCTCACCCTTAGTTGAACACAGTTGCAATAATAGAAGGTTGATTATTATTATGATTATTTTCCTATTCTAACTGCACTGCAATCAAAATCCCATGTATGGCTTGATTTGTAGAGGGGGGACATTATAGTGGCCTCAAACAGTAAATCTGTTCATATGAACTTAACTATATATGTATAATTAGGATGCAGGCTCACCATATTTATGTGTACCATTTGGTGGACAAAGCTTCCCTGACCTGATGTGTTCCAGATGTGTGGAACAGCAGCTTCCAGAATTCAGTCAGTATGCCCTGTGCTGGCTGTGAGTTTTAGCTCAATGCTGCCATACTACAGATGCTTATCACTTCCTATTTACCTCTTCTCTTTCATTTTTTCAATATTTTGGAATAATTGCAAATTCTTAGAAGCTTTATTTTTACTGCTGAAAACAAGTGGGGCTGTGTTTAAAATCTCCTCGTCCTTTTTTAAGGCCTGAACCAAACATTTTAGTTGTCTTTTCTTTTAAACAAGGTACTTAATATTTTGCAGATCTATTAATTTTACCATTCTGAGAGCAGCAAGAGAACTCTTTTCAGAGCAGCCTTTATTTCTATTATCCCTATCCTATTCCTCTTTGTGGCAGAATTTTCCTATTCCAGTCCAGCTTCTTTTCCTATAATTTGTTTGTGAATTAAACAGGCATTCATTCTAAGAAGGACAAAACCAAACTGTGCTTTTCATAGAAATGATTCTATTTAATATTTTCCAGTATTATTTTTTAGACAAACATAATGGTTTTGCTGCTGTGGAATTATTCTCTTCTCAGTCACATATTTTCTTCTTGTTAAGTTCAATTGCTCAACAAGCCTAAGAAAAGTCAGAATGATCACACACATACTAGTTGCCATCATGCAAACAATGCAATATTTGCATCAGAACATTTGATACAAGCTTAAAAATTATTCATTTGCATTATCGGAAACATATCTTCTGTTCCCTTAAATCCAACCCCACCCTGATGTTCTTCATTCCATTGCTCCTTTTATATTTGTGTGTGATTTTTCCTCCTCTGGCCACTGTTTTTTCTTCTAATGAGTGAATTTGGATAATTAGGATGACCTAAGTGAAGGGGGATAATATCCAGCAATTCAGGCTTACTTACATGGTGAGAGCAAAGAAAAAGATGAAATCAGCTTTAAAAAAATGGAATGAAAGCTGAATAATTTCTAAACGGATAAAAATGAGAACAGGACAGTTATTGTTCATAAATATTTTCTGAAAAATGCCAAGTAATTTCACACCAAAGATGATTATTTGGTTTTAAAATATTAACCTGAACCCAAAGTTACTTTTCTTCTCCTACAGATTCACAGCAGTGCTCTGCCAGAATATTTTTATAGCTAGTTTATACCTAAAACAATGAATGCTGCAAAGGTTCAAGGAAATGTATCTGTTGATTTTGTGGCTACAAGTAACAATGTTATTCTTGAATGAGCTATAACAGAGAAAGCATCAATTTCATCTTAACTATTATGGCTTTCAGTAGACTTCAATCCACAATTCATTTGTAAACATCACATAATGAGAAATCATACTATGGATAAGATGCACTACATCAGTGCATCATGAATTTTCCAGTTGTTCGTTGACTGCCAGTGATGTGAAAAAATGGTTATATGAATTATGCTGAAATATTATTAATACATTTAATGTATTATTAAAGTTTAATTTATTTTATTATTTATTAAATATGTTTGCTGCCCAGAGATGACTCTGGTTATTGAAATACTGTATACGTCAAAGTACTGTATATTAAAATCTCTATTTTCATGTACTTGCAAATATCACTTTGAGATGCTTAGACATAATATTAAAAGGCAGTCTGGCTGTTGCATTCTTTTTGATAGTCTCTCTATGTAATATCGCTATGTTCTGCACCTGTACTACGGACACAGTTTTTGCAGATTACAAATGGGCAACAAGCAAGCCATATTTTTTTTTATTAAAGATAAGTTTGAATTCCTGAGCATTTTATTGAAAAGACTAGCATTGCTGCCATTAACATACTGTAAATGTAAGTTCACTGAGTAATCTCTTTAATGAAACTACAAGCATGGATTCAAAATGTAGGTTTAACATATTATCCGTATATTATCATATATTAATTTGATGTTACATGGGGGGAAGTAAAGCCAGCGAAAACCCATTTTTCTCAATACTGTGATGTTGTGTTTTATTTTAGATTGCTGAGCAGCCAGAAGAACATCCTGTGAATCTTTCAGCGTTCATGTCTTCATGGATTTCTGTAATCGATTAATTTCTCCGTATATCCACTTCCCTGTTTCGTGAGAGTATTAGCCAGCACAGATTCTGGGAAAATTACATGTAAGTCCTACTTTTGATTCCTGTTTCATTAAAAAGAAAAGGGTTATAAAAGGAAGGAGGAGGGGAAGGGAACTCAATAATCTGTGTAGTTTCTGTGAAAGCATTTTAAAATGTAATTTATCAGTTAGCATTAAGCTTTGACTAAATTGAATCTAAAGTACTATTATTGTCTCCTTAAAACTAAATGGAGTAATTTTGTCATTTTGTGAGATTCTTGAGTACTTTTTTCTCTTGATAGCAAAGCTTGGAACAAGGAACTTTATTAAGCCTTTAGGTTTTTTAAATATGTGAAATTACTGTGGAAATTTTTTTAATGTGGCATAGTTAGATACAGAACTCTTGTCTGATATATTTCCTAATAAACTTTTCCATATTCAGTTAACATTTTTGTTGATTCAGAGAACCACACTTCTTACAGTTTATCCATTCATTCCTTTCATCAACAGTAAAGTCCTTAAATCATCTGCATTTTAAGGAAATCAGTTCTGAATTTTGCAGAAGCATAGTAACTGAGAGCTTACTAGGTGACAATTTTGACTATAACTTGGCAAACATTCACATGTTTTGAAAACATGAATTCATGTGTGTTTTTAAAAACTAAAAATTCCCTTAATGGGTTTCATCCTTAATATATTTGTAAAAATAACCTCATTCTAAAATTCAAGTGGGAGTCCTCCCCACACACATAAATTAAGACTTTATTTTTTAGATGTATATCCCTCTCCATTGTTTTTTGAAATCTCACAGGAGGATCTGAAGTTCTCAATTCACAGGAAAGAATTCTTAATCTAGCTAGCCTTCTGTCCCTCTCAAAAATGTGAAGGTTTAATCAAATGATAGGGACCATTAGACATGTTGTCCATGGTTCCAAAATAAAAAATGTTCCCAACTGCATAGGAAACAGAAGAAAATGGGGAGAGAGGAAAATCCTTCTTGTAGTGACAGTTTCATTGCTTGCAACTGGTCTGTACAAGCACTTTTTATCTTTCTTTAGATTGTAGAATTATAGAAATTTGATCTAACTCAACTTTCTTAATATAATTAGGATTTTTAAAGGCTTTTTAGTCATATTGGATAATAATGTGTCCCTGTTTATCCCCAAATTATAGGCCTTAGATGCCAGGAGTAATTTTTAAACAATGAATATATTAAATTTGCACATTAAGTCTATCCAGTCTATCAAAATACAGATAGGAAGACTATAGCTTGGTTATTGTACTATATGTTAGGAGTGTAACATAGTTGATAATGGTTATAGCTGAAAAGCTGACCCTTCAAATTATTAGTTGGATAAAAAAATAAATGTAAATGTTTCAAGAATGGAAGCTGTGAAACTTCAAATCCTCCATTTTTTCCTTGAGTATCTGTCCTATGAAGTGCTTAATAGGTAACTTGTCTTACCGTGTACATGTACATTTTATGTGTGTTGTTCTTGTATAAAATATAAATTCATGTACCCATGCACACACATAGGATATATAGCTTATAACTATACACACACATATCAAAAAATTACAAAGTGTTATATTTTTATTTTCTGAGTTATAATTCAGAATGTTTTAATATTGCAACTTTACTTTTACATTTGAGTTTTTATCATCTTCAAGTACTTTGACAGTTTATTAAAAAAAATGTAAAAACTTGGTCATTTTCCATTTAGTGGAAACACATCAAAGACGCCCTTATCATTTTGTAAATTTTTTTTAAGAAAAGGCACATTAAGGGTGTTATAACCTGTCATTTATCAATTTAAAGCAGTTTGAAGTTGTTGCAGATACAAAATCAGAAGTGTAATACAGATGAAAGGGAAGTAATGTTGATTCAAGATTCTGAATACCTAAGAGTCTGTGTCTATTCAAAGTGAAAGGAAATGTGCTTTTTCCACATCAGACTCAACTTCTCACTGTAAGTTGGTTAATGGTCAGTTGTAATCAGATCTACAAGTGTTTTTACAGCATTAAGTGGTAGAGCAATTAACACCTTTTGCTAAAAGCTAACTCTAGATACTAAATAGACTAACTTTAACACATATTTTGTGCCACCTTTTGAATGCAGGTTCAGAAACAATTATTTTATAATCCACAAAATTAAGGGGCAGCTAACAGGAGAGTTATTTCATTTTTCATCATTGGGAAGAGGCATATAAAGAAAGCATAAGGGGAAGACAGAAGGAGCCAAAGGTTGTAGTAAAACCCAGCCCTCACTATTGTCAAGGATAAAAAGCCACAGCAAAAAAACATTTTAAAGTCATGTCGTTAAGCTGGCTTGTTTTGTGCCTCAATAGAGCGATCTCATAAAGGGAAGTTACGTCCTGATAAATATATCTCCCTCTAAGTCACTCATCATCTTTTACAGACCATAAAGTTTCCAATAGAATATTTCATGTGCCAAGTGCTAGTCATTTATTTCGAGATATCAAAGTCAGATTACTCAAATGACAGTATTAGTGAAATCCACTTTCCCTAACCTTAGCCAATGAAACTAAAATTCTTCTCACCACATAAGTTTTAATTTTACTTCAGTTTCAGTACTTCTGTCTGTAATAGCCAATAAGGTACAGTCATTTAGTAACTGATCTGAGGGTATTGTGGTTGCAGCTGAGTAGTATATGTCCCATATTTCATAGCAGCTTTTTTACAAGCTTCAAAGGCCAAATAGTTTAGAATTTTTGCAAATCATCTTTTAAAAATGTTTTTATTTTTGAGGGCTTTCACAATAATAGTTATTTCTCTCATCTTCTCTTCAGCAGACTCCATGTGATGAGAAGACATTTTAGGTTTTTTAGATAGAGCGAGACAGAGAGAGAAAGAGACATTATCATTCCTGAATGTAAAGTATAGCAAAATGAATTTAAGTAATAGAACAGATTTAAAATTAATGTTTATAAAATCCCTTTTTTATAAACATTAGGTAGGCATATAGTTGAAGAAATTGTCTTCCAATTAGTGGATAGAGAGATCTGTTGGAGATGCATTAATTTAGACATGTGAATTCGGAGTTGGTTTCAGTGACTTCTCCAACTCTCGAATTCTGATGGGAAAACTGAAGATGTTCAAAATTGACTGCTGAGAGGTATTTTGAATTCTGGCAGGGTATGGATACAATAAATAAATAAATCTGATCAACAGAGCCCAAGAAATGGACAAAAGTAATAGGGACAACTTAAGGAGAAACAATGCTTCTGAAAACCCTTCTAATAGTGTGTGAGACACTACTTTTCCTTCTATTTCTAGGATGACTCAAAACTGTCCGTATTGGAAGTCTGTGATGTTTGTTTCCCCCTCTTTTTCCCTTTTATGTCAGTTTTTAGATACTTTGATCCTAAGACAAAGAAGGCCTAACTAAAAGGATTAAGACCTGAATAGTATGTGAATGAGAAATCAACTGGAAATACAAGGACTGTAGGCTGGACAGTTGGGAAAAAAAGCAAAAGCAAAATTATTTCTGTATTGTTCCTAAAAATTTGCCTAGGGTCAACCTCGAAGAAGACTATATCTTAAAGGAAAGAAGAGCCATAATAGAATTCTGATTTCTTAACCAGATTCTCAAGAGACCATGGCATTGTAACAGCTCTTACCTTGGTAGGATAAAATTTGTACCTGCCCCCATAAGCCTATAAACTAAAAAAAAAGGCAGGATGTGGAAGGGAAAGCAATGATATTCTTTACCTCATTGTGTTACAAAAATAAGTATTGAAGGAAAAACTCAGGAAGATATCTACTCAATGCTATACTCTGTGCATGTCTAATAAAACTTCAGTCCCTTTCTCCATCATTTCCAAATCTCAGGCTTCCAGCTAAGCACTTTTATGCTGAATTTACATGAATTTACCATGTTGTCTGAATAAGCTAACTATAGGAATGTCAAAATTAGCTTTAGTGAAAAGAGGAAGAAAGCTTTCTAAACAGCTGTATCATTAATCACAAGGTGGATGTAGAATTAGTCATGGGCAAATTAAAACACCACTGCATGTGTGTATGGTTTTATGGAAAGAAAAAAAAATAGGTATGCATGAGCCCAGTATGTGGGGAAAGAGTTGTATGTCATGCAGAGACATATAAGAAAATCAGACTAATTTGCCAAGCAAATTCTGAAGTGCAATGCTGAGTCTCTGTATCATGCTTGGTTGTACACTGTTTCAGTATCTTATGAAGTGATTATGACTGCTGGAATTTTCTTCTCATTAGAGTCAGCTTGATGGGAGGGGTGTCTGCTCAGAGTATAGCACCCATTTTATTTATAGAAGGCTGTAGGTTCAATTTCAGAGATAAAGGATTAGTATAATAATGAGAAGTATATTTGTCTGAAACCCCACAGAGCTTCTGTTTATCTGCTTAGATGAAAAAACCAGTTTCCCTATGTATAAGCCACTTTTCTCTGCCTTTTTCTGGATAGAATGTTCATACACTTTCCCATAATTAATTCTAACCAGCAGCATCTCGAAGGGACAACTCCTTTATTAATTACTTAATCTGTGCATGATAGAGCCACAAATAGGCACTTAGACATCCTGTTCATTTTAGTGGTAGTAGTAAGTGTATGCTTAAATTACAACCATTGATGCTCATTACACTTAATCTTGATTATTCTTTATTTAATTTTGCATAGATTTAGCTTGATGATACTGTACTTACTATGAGTCTAAGAATATTAAGGCTGAAAGACTTTCCGCTAACCAATGGAAATTTCTTGTCTGTGTTAGATTTATATGAATTTGTTCCATCCTTTTATTTATCTGTGATAAATAGGCATCTTGAGTGATTTGAGACTCCGAATAGGCTTTTGTAACTGTAATGTATTGTTAAATACATTTTTATATACATTACTTTATAAGGATCAGCATAGTAAAGCTAGAACACTGAACTCCAAAATATTAACTGCATTGTGTTTCACATAAAAGTACAGATTAGATTGATTTGATCAGAGTTGACCAAGGCTTTAAGGGAGAACAGTGTAGATCTAATTTAAGGAACAAAAGAAATGTGCAAGTGAAAAATGCAAAATTCAGTCAAATTCCTTCTTGTTTTGCTATGGGAGATAGGAAAAAAAGAAGAAATTCCAAAGAGATGAAGCCCAGGAATCATGAACTGCCTTCCTCACTCATGCCCATTCCTTGTCAGTTTAGCTTTAAGACTCTGCAATTCTAATAGATCTGAATTCTGAATTCATTTCTCAAAATGTAAACAAAACATTTGGGGTGCTGAAGGCAGCAAGTGAGGACAAGGCTTGGGTTAGAATGAGCCATCATTATGGGATTTTTTTTCCTGTCTGTAACCTTTGCATTTGTAGATGTTGGGAGTGTAGGCGTGCAAGAAAAAAAAAGAGAGGTGTTAATAAGATTTTCCATCTATTGCCCTTTCTTATGCAACTGAAAAATAATACTCAGATGCTCTAGGACTACGGACGAAGCACACCAGTTTCAAAGGCTCTCTGGTCTTTCTTCCATTGATCTGGTGAGATCTGCTTGGGATTTGGAACCTATGGTGAAAGTTATTTTTTTAAAAAATAGGATTAAGGTCAAATGAATAATTCTGTATAAGACAAAATACTGGAACTTGTTGAAAATTCAAAAAAAGCAATGGTATCCATATTAAATGGTTTGCTAAGAATTAACAGTTTCAGAAGTATTGCTAAAACTAATACAAGATCTGTTATCTCAAGGTATTGTTATGCTAAAACATGGATTTGGAGTCAAGTGCTCCCTTGTAATATCAATCCAATATCCTCTTTGCATTAAAAAAGATAGTTTTAGAGGGCTAGAAAATGCTGTAAGCTAGTAGGGAAGTTCCTATCAGAAGCTCTGTCTTCTGAATTTTGTTTCAGATGTTTACATATCTGAAGATTTTTTTTAGGACAAAGGCTTAATGTTGGACCAGAGCTTACTTGTTTCTTACAGTCATATTTGAAACACATTTGCTACTATGGCAGTCTTCTTCAGCACAGTATGAATTTCTGTTGGCAAAAAAGTATTAAGATCTTTCTTTATAGAAGGAATGTTGCATTTTTCCCAGAATAATTTATGTATGCTAAACGTATTCCCTTGCTGCTAGGTCTTTAGTGCATATGCTCAGTCTCTGTTCTTGTTAGTCAGTTTGGCCCTTGGATTGGTCAATTCTTGTCTTTTGTAGGACTGAAGAAAGAGAGATGGAAGACAACTTAGGAAAGAGGGGAAGAGAGAGAATGGAAGGAATGGGTCATGGGGACGTAAGGATAGGACATCCTTGCCAAAGGGATGGGATGGAAGACAAGAAACACTTTCACAATAAGTGAAGGTGAAAAGGGGATTTGAAGAACTGAGTTGGGTGACAGAAAATGTTGAGGTATGAATTGACTAAGAAAAAGAAGAGGAGCTGTGATAAACTTTCACTTGTGTAAAATGGGTAGTCTGTTAAAATACAAAATTGTCAGTTCAAATATATCTTTGCTTTAGTTTTGTTTGACATTGATGAATTGGGTGGGGGGTTTTAAATGTCTATTTTTTCTGTGAGAGGGGAATATTTATAGCTCAGGGTTGAAATGAGAGAGCCTTAGTGCTTATTGAGCTTGGTTGATTTTTGTTTCATTCCTGTACTTTATCTCTTTGACTGATCAAGACATTCAGGAAATCCCATTAATAGTTCTTAAATGAAACCAATTTTAGACACAACACGGAATTTGGTATAGTAGATTATGTATGTTTAGTTAATATGTTATAGTATAGTTGCATGAACAGGCTAATCTGAACATCTTGACATTTCTGTGTAGTAATATTAGTGATAATTTTTAATCCCATCCTGTGCTTGCATGACAGTTGCACTCATACCTAAGGCAGAAGTTCCCTGAAAGTGCTGCATACTGGTTTGTTGTCAATTCTGCCTTTTTTTTGAGTAGCCACACAATAATTGTGGCTGTTACATACCGTGCTCACATAAATGAGTACACCCCAACAGATTTGTCAGAAAACCTTTCCTTTCCTTTCAGAATCAATATTTCCTATGGGGCACTAAACTACAAAATACTCCCACAAATGCGAGCCAGTGATTTAGTAATTTGCAAGCACAAAAAAATATTTTTCCTAATAAATTCATTCAAGACCATGTTGCAAAAATGAATACACCCCAATGAAAGTCTTAGGAGCAAAACTACATTGTAGATAACAAAATCCTTATTAACAAGAATTCAACTACAGGTGAGTCTAATGATTCATTAAACAGGTGTCTGGCAGACAGTTGATTATAAAAGAGTGTTATTTAGCAAAGAAAACCTCTTCCCATTTCATGCTGTCACCAATAACACCACATGGAAGAAAAATAGCACAAGACCTGAGAAAGAAAATTTATTTACACAAGAAGGCTGCAAGAAGATCAGCAAATTTTTACTTATCAGTAAAAATTTAAGAAAGATGGAACTGCAACCATCTCACAGTGACATCCAGGCTGTCCATGGAAGTTAATACTTCTGATGAGAAGGGTTGAAGAAAATTGCCATGCAAGTTTATTGCAGTTAGCTAAAGAAGTAAAAGCCAAAGTGGGGTGACTGTTTCCCATGATACAATACAGTGTACACTGCAGAGGAATGGCATGCATGGGTGCTGTCATCGAAGAAAGTCTCTCCTAAAGCCCATGCACACAAAAAACCCACCTAAAATTTGTGAGGCCCATGTGAAAAAGAAGAAGGCTACTGGGACACTGTACTCTTGAGTCATGAGACCAAGATAAATGTTTTTGGAACTAATGATTTCAAAACTGTATGGCACCGCAAAGGTGAGGAGTACAAAGAAAAATGCATGGTGCCTACAGTGAAACATGGTGGTGGCAGTGTTCTTCAGTGGAGCTGCATGAGTGCTGTTGGTGTCGGGGAACTGCATTTCATTGATGGTATCGTGAATTCACAGGTGTACTGCTCTATATTGAAAGAGAGGTTGCTACCGTCACTCCATGCCCTTGGTCGTTGTGCACTTTTACACCATGGCAATGATCTGAAACACACATCTAAGGCCACTGTTTCATTTCTGAAGAAGAACAGGGTGAAAATGATTCAGTGGCCAAGTATGTTTCCTGATCTGAACCCAATCGAACACCTATGGGGAATTCTGAAGAGACAAGTTGGGCAACACTCTCCATCCAGCATTCAGGCTCTAAAAGACGTTCTTGAAGAATGGAAAAAGATAGATATTGGAAAAAGTTGCCAGCTTGCTCATTCCTTGTCTAGAAGACTTGGTGCTGTCCTTACAAATCATAGAGGTCATACAAAATACTGAATGTAATAGTTTTTGTTGTGGGATATATTCATTTTTGCATCAATTAATTCAAATAAAACTGAAGATTTTGTCATCTAAGTCAGTGGCCCTCAACCTTTTGGGCACCAGGGATCAGTTTGGTATAGAAAGGTTTTTTCGTGTACCGGAAGGGGCGTGGTTTCACATGCTACCTGCATCCTGTGAATGAGGCTTCACTTGTTTGCACAGATTGGTTGCTGGCATGCCAGACCAGTGGTTGGAGACTCCTGATCTAAGTTGTATTATTTACCTTACTCTCATGTAATAAACTAAATAAATGTTCTATACAGCTCACTTTTGTCAACATTTTGGAAATTGTTCATGTGTTCATTGGAATATTGATTGACTTCTTACTTTTCAAAGGGGATGTACACATTAATGCTGAGCACTGTACATACATGATGATTGATGATAATTATGTTCCATCAGGCTAGTGTTCACTCTTAACAACCACATACATAGAGTCCTTGGTGCTTTTTGAGCTTGGTTGTTTTCTTGAAGATGTTTCATTAACCACTAGGTAACACCATCAGTGATAGTAAGTGTAAAGCCCAAGTTATGAATAAGTATAAAATTTACTAGCACTGATGATATTACCTAGGTTGGGTAAAGAAACATCTGCAAGAAAACAGCCAAGCACGGAGACCATCAAGGATCCCTCATTTCAACCCTGAACTACAAATAATTCTCCTTTATTGGTTTCTCTATGACAGTCTGTCACTAGCCTAGTCTTTCACGTCTTCCAATGGTGCATTCATCTCCATTGTAATTGAATCCATCGATCTTGCTGTTTTTCATCCTCTTTTTCTCTATTACATATTTTATTTCTGGATACAGATGTAGCTGAATGTTGTACCATTTATTTGGAATTAATATGGACCCAGTCAAGTATTTTTTTCTGTATTTGATTAAATTAATATTGAGCTGACACACTTCCTTGTATCAGATTATCCCTAAGAATCATAGTTTCAAAGGAGTGGACAGACTAGATGGAAAATAAATCCAAACTGCTATCATGTCTTCCCTTAGCCTTCTCTTCCTTAAGCTAAACATACCCACTTTCTCACTCATTTCTGCTCCGTTTCAAGTTCTTCTACAACCTTCTTGTGTGTGGTGACCAACATTGAATATAGTATTGGAGGCACAGGGTTATCAGTGCAGCATGAGGCTGAGTGTATATTGTGTATTTATTTACATAAATTTAAAGAACACATGACTCCAGAACAATAAAACAGGGATATTGTATATATACAGAGGGGCGGGGGGAGAGATCAGAACAATACAAAACCTTAGGGAGGTTTACCAACCACCTCAAGTCTGGGAGAAGAGCCAAAGTTTCATTGCCTTTCAGAACATCAAGGTGGGAGCCATATGGATCTCTGAGGTGATACTGTATCAGAATTAGCCACCATCTCCACATTATACTTCTTTTGACACAGCCCAAGATTGTCTTCGCTTTGTTGACAGGTGCAGCACCTTGCTGACTCATATTTAAAGTATGGTCTAGCAGGACACCTAAATCCTATTTTGACAGGTCATATTGATAAACCAGGTAGTGACTTTCTTCTATCTGTGCATTTGTTTTTTTTCTACCTAAGTAGGGAACCTTGCTTTTCTTGCCATTGAATTACTTGGTTAATGCAATACTAGGTTCCACTATTTATTTATACAAAGACAGACAATTTAGAAAGGTGCTACTGGGATCCAGATTAGTACAATTTTGTGCTAAAAAACCAATGAGACAGAGAAACAGAAAGGAAATAACAGCATATATATGTTTATGACTTAGTGTCCTTTACCTATGCTCTACCTTTCTGCTTAAACTTTCTCTTAAATTATTCTAGGCAGCATGCAGCATAAAATATATGTCAGTTTAGAGTCTATGAAGGAGATTATATTACATTTGTGCTCATTTCACACATCAGTATGCAGAACCACACACATTTATAAATGCTGCCTACTTATAGGAGATGACCTAATCTCAGAATAACACCATGTTTGTAGCTCAAGACAATCATTGTAGCTCAAACTGAGTAATATACAGCATTTAGCCCTAGCCATACATTTGTAACACTGCATTTTGCTGTGTATTTCTCATTGCATGTTCATTTGAGGAATGCTGTGTAGTGCTTACTGCTTAGGGATGCATCTTATGCATAATTGGAATTCTCAAATAAGGCTGACATTTGGAATGTGGAATATAAATGAAACAAGGGCATTTCAACAGAGCTCTGTAATTGGGGATGAATGGAGTAAATGTGTACACATGTGCTGCAGAAGGGCAAAGTAGAAGGTGAAACTGCACACTCTTCAGCAAATGAAGGATGAAAGCCAATGTATCAGTGTCACTGCATGACAGTGTAGAGTATAAATGATATTGTCATTGAGCAAAACAACTATCAAGGGAATTCTACTCCACTGAATTACATTACTTAGGCAGACCTGAAGGTACTGTGTGTGAATGAGCAGAGAGGGCAAAAAAGAGTTTGTCAGCAAAAACAAGAAATTATTTCAGAACAACTGTCTGCAGGGTTCAGAATTTCATGCATTGCTAAGGCTAACCATGTTAAACACTTATCAGAGAATTCTATACAAGATTTTTTGATGAGTGGAATTTGCATGTGTCGTATTCCATTTTATTATTTCAATTACAAACATTTATTTTTATCTATAGTATAGATGCGCCAGTGCATACAATTTTGGGTAAAGCCAAATTAAAAGAGGAATGTTGTGCTAGATGCCTGCTGTGTCTCATTGTTTTAATCATAAGGAAGGCTCATATTTCAGGCATGAATGAGTGAGCTATTTCCTCATTCTGAGTCCTGTATTTGACATTGCCTTAAGGGGAGAACAATGCAAAGGTAAAGACTGAATTAGGGACTTTCTGTTTTACAACATTATTTTTTGCAGCCATTGCAATACATCAGTTTTTGAACGTATCATACTCATGGATCGCAGAAAAATCCTTATCAGCATTACATACCTAAAATACAAATACCTGTAATACCTTTTCCTTTTTGTGGAATATTTGCTTACTTGAGAAATACTATTGAACCCATAAGAGTTGTCTTGAAATCAACCGAGTGTGAATTATTAAGCTGGGAACAATAGAAAGGGTATTAATGGGACAGAGAATTTGGTTGGATAAAATGTCTCAGGAATGATAAAATAACAAAATGTTAGAGATGGTTCTATGGGAGGGGCTATCATTATAGTATGGGGATGGACTATTTTCCACTTGGGTAAGAAATGTTGTTCTCTCAGTTGTTTCTTTCTGTCGTAAAAATAAAAACTAACAAAAGCAAATAGAGAAATAGATGAGAGAAATAGGAATGGATATAGAATATCTATGCAAAAAAGTAAGAACTGTAGGAAGAAGCAATGATGTACAAAAAAGGTGACCAGATTTCATTTTTTAGAAGATATACTTAAATATTTAATGCAACTTTTACTTTAGGAATAACTTCCATTTTTCCAAACAATCAATACATTTTTACTGATCATTGAATCCATGTTATAATTTAATATTTTTTGTTATATGCAAAAAGGCCACAAGAGGTTTCTAATTAGTATTGAATTTTCCCAATGACTTTTCTCCAATAAGAGCTATCAATTTCACTATTCTTGCCAGCTACATCACTTTTACAAACCATTCTTCCATTATATCTATCGTAGAATCTTTCCAGTGCTAAGCAAATAAGAGTCTTGCTGATGTCATCATGTATAAAAATAATGTAGTTTTTTCAAAGTTTAGTCTATCAAATCTAACAAGAAGGTCTTTGGTCTGAATTGTATATTTAATTTCAAAATGTTTTGAATTATTGTGTGTATTTTAATGTAATATTGTTCAGCTATTTTGCATGTCCACAGTGGTAAAATGATCCTTCTTGATTTTTAAATTTCCAACATATGTTTGAAGTCCTTTTATTCATTTTTGACAATACATCTAGTAATAAGTACCATCTATACATGATTTTATTGAAATTTTCTTTGCAGTTGTAGTATCTTGTGAATTTCAGTACATTTATCCACATTTTTCTCATTAATTTTAACTAAAATTTATACATTTTGGTAAATAAGATGCTCATCATTGGTACATATGGTAAGTCTGTTTTTAAAAATGTGGTTTCATCCTGCTCGAAGTCATACATTATTTTATCAATTTTAAATCTTTCTGAAAGTTGCGTATATGAAACCATTGACATTTGAAACCTTCTGATATCAAACCTCCCCTGGCTGTCCTGGATTTTAATTTAATTACATCCTGGGAGTATTCTAATATAGCGCGCCCCAACCTTTTGGGCATCAGGAAACGGTTCCATGGAGAAAAGTTTTTCTGTGGACCGGAGGAGACGTGGTTTTGTATCCTGCCTGCATCCCGCCACTGACGCTTTATGCGCACCAGTTGCTGGCATGCTATGGAACGGTGCTGGTCCATGGAATGGAGGTTGGGGACCCCTGTTCTAATAGATTGTTATTTCTTAACCATATCTCTTTAATCGCCATTTCTTTTCTATGATATGCTTCTTGTGGGGGTTTCATTGAGGTACTTTTAGACATATTAGATTTGTATTCGTTCCAAATTCTCAGGTTGGCACATCTAATAAAATGATTTCTAAAATAAACATTGACCGTAGCCCTGTCATACTATAATCAGGTACACCACGCAGATCTCAAAACATCTCCCTTTCTAAGTTAACAATCCTCTATCTCTTAGCATCACTTATTCTTTTTAACAAAGCTAGGGAAGGAGCAGAAAATACCATTTCAGGTCTGACAGGCCTAAACCAATACTTGAATTACATAATGGAACATATCTATAAGACAAATTGTGGCCTATGTGTGCCTATAACATATGGACAAATGGCATAAATTATAGAGTAAAGCTATGTAGGAACCAAGTAATATTTTAAACCGTAACATCTAAGTAAGAAAATATTACAAATCTCAGCTGCTTAAAAAATACATTTAATTATATTTTTTCTTTAATTATACCATTATATCAAGGGATTTTTTGCGGTAAATACTGAATTATATTATTAAATTGATACTGGTATACAAAACATACTGTTGTGTTTCATTTTCTAAAACATTACCTCCCACGGACCAGTCCGCTCCCACAGAGAGGGCCTTATCAGGGTGCCGTCAGCCAGACAATGTCGGCTGGCGACCTCCAGGGTCAGAGCCTTCTTTGTGGCAGCTCCGACCTTGTCGAACGAACTCCTCCTGAAGATATGTACCATCTCTGATCTCTGGGTCTTTCGGCGTGCCCTTAAGACTCATCTTTTTATCCAGGCCAGGCTATCCTGATTTCCTATGTGTCCCCTCGGGGCGGGTGTTTTAATAAGTTTTAAATTTTGTTTATATATTTTATGTATGTTTTTTAATGGCTGTACACCGCCCTGAGTCCTTCGGGAGCAAGGTGGTATATAAATTTAATAAATAATAATAATAAATAACATTCTATAACAATTTTTTTTTTAAAAAATCCATTTTGGAAAGGGGAGAATAACATTTTCACATGCAACAATGTCTATCTTTAAAAATTCATTCATATCTCAAAAGGATCTGTCATGTGAAATGCAGTTCTCTTCCGGGTCACTTGTTCTCTCGTGCAAAGGGAGAGTCGGGTGGATCCACTCGAGGGTCGGGCGGAGGATTTCAGCTGCTATCTGCAGGAGAAGATCGATAGGATTCGGAGCGGCTTGGACTCAGA
>JANHFO010004081.1:24148-39533 GCA_032468095.1 Pareas carinatus
GGTATGTGGCATTTCAATTTGGCAGGGGTGAAAAGTCATCCATCATGCAATGTGTGTCTTCTGCATGAATCAGACCATAAAATTTGCTGTCTTTAAAATCATTGGGAAAAGTCTTAGGATCCAGGGTAGATATCTTGCTTAAAATCAGCGTGAGGTTTAATGAAGTTACATCCTTTTAATTTTGTTAAAGGGACTTCAAAGATGGTAGAGGCACGATTTTGGAGTGGCTAATCATGCCTTGTCCAAACTTCACATGCCTTTGCTTCCTTCCCATCTCTGTGTAAAATAAAAGAACCTAAGAAATACTTCAAAGTGAATTATTTTTTAACTAGAGCTTCCAGATTTTTTAATCCACTCATTCACTTTAAACAGAAGCCAATCATAACAATGACTTAGTTAATGCAACATCTCTTATCCTCAGATTTACTGATTTTAAAGTTTTTCAACGTTAATAGGAACATTCTAAAGGAAAGAATCTAGGAAAGAATCTAGATGCAGCAAAATAGTCCAAATAACACCAAATTTAGCATCATATTGCTATCCAAAGTAGTGTTCCAATAAAAAGAATTCAGCATTATATATTGCACAATATTCTTCCCACACATGTTTAATATCATTGGTCCATGTCAGTGAATAAATCTTTTTTTGAATTGCACAGGATATTCTTATTGGGATAGTAAAAGCACTGTGCTTTCATTTTCACCTACTTCAGCACTTTCTTGGTGAAAGTCAACAACAGGCTTCTGTAAATCATATACTCTGAGTTTGCATGCAAGTTGGCGCGTGCAGCATGATGGGCTATAAAATAGCATGAAAGACAAATAACAGGCCACTACCATATTATAAACCTTCTTGACCAATACAATCTGATAGTTGTATTAAGCAACTGTGCCACATGGTTAAACTTACATGCTGCATATTTATATACTTTTTCTAATTTGTAATGCATGGTAAAATATATGTATAGGTTTAACATATAATTTTAATTGTATCCAGATCTCTCTTCTGCTGCCTCTTTCAAACTTGCTCTTCATGTCCATATTCCTGAACCCTTTTCCTGTCTGCTTTTTCTGTTATAATACATTGAACAATGATAATTTAACAATATTCTGAACCTGGCATATGTAGCAGTTTCTGCTTTTGTTCTCTATAGATAAACTCCCACTCCAATTTCATCCAACCAACATGAAATTTGCATTGTATTGTCACTCAGAAAAAAAATAAAACAGAAAGAGACAAGAGACAACAAATTTTTAAAATATGGATGAGGTGGAAAGGAAGGAAGAAAATTGAAGTAGAAAGCAATGGAAAATTTAGGGAACTAAGAATAAACCAATAGGAATGAATGAATGTAGACAAAGGCATTCTCTTACTGTTGATCCTTGCCATTCATAATACTGCATCTATTGATGTTTGAGGAGTGCAAAACATAGAATCTGAAAGATGTAAAATAACAGGGGACGGGAGGGAGAATGGATAAACAGTGAAAAAAATATGCAGTTTTGGTTACATGTTGAGAGATTAAATTATAGACCCAGTAATTAGAAAACTGAACTAAAGACTTTCTGGAAATACAATTTTGATGGAAGGTTTAGAGTAGTAAGAGTGGTATAATTAAATGAAGTACCATCACCTAGATCCTTATTTTGACTCTGCAACGATAAAACATTTTATTCCAGTGATCAGATGTATAACTGGCAGTGCTTTTTTTGTAAGAAAAAAGGTGCCAGAACTGTGTTCCTGTGCATTATATGACAAAAAAACAGTGTGTGTGTGTGTGTGTGTGTGTGTGTGTGTGTGTGTGTGTGTGTGTGTGTGTACAGGTTACTGTTAAGAAGAGCAAGGAGAATATTGCAATACTTCCACTTTTTAAAGTTCTGCAGCAAAAAAGGGGGGCATTTTCCTCAATCGCAGCTCATATAGTAAAGCCCACAAGCCACTGATCTGCTTGGCTTGATTTAACCCCTGTTTCCTCTTCTACTTCTGCTTGAGAGCGCTCATTCTTCATTGGCAAATTTCTCCTCTGGTCATTCTTCTTCATTGGATGAGGAATTGCTTCAAGGAGGTGTTTTCATGAGTGACCGCCAGCTGGAGCAATATCATGCTGCACTAATCAAACATTCGATCAATCAACTCAAAGATCCTCTGAAGGATCCAACCACTGCCTGCATCACTGCAATGAAAGGCAAGCTGTCCCTGAACAATTGCTTTTGGCTGGATTCGCACGAGGATTTTCAAAACTTGGAAAATCCATCGGTATTTTGCATTCTATGAACAAAAAAGCACTTATAACTGGTATCTCCAACAGGCTCTTCTGAGATAATATATGGCATGAGTAATATAATATGGGCACTTGATATCCATGCTTTACATCCTTAGCAATTTCATTACAATATTATCATGAAAATCCCAAAGGTGCTTTTTCAAGACGCAACTGGACTTTTATTTTTTCTTTGAAGACATTTCAGTTCTCATCTAAGAAGCTTCTTCAGCTCTGACTGGATGGTTTGGGACAACCATGACCTGGATGACTGAGAATCTCCATAGACATTAACATGAAAATGTATACATCATTGACATATGGATCAAACTCGTTTATTTTCTGAATTATAATTATATGGGGCTTACTATTATTCATCCTTTTTAGGGTGGAAAAAGCAGTGCTTGTTCCAAGTATGTCTTCTGAGAGTTCCCTCCAGACATAAAGATTATATTTTTCCTGGGACAACAGGAAGACTGTGTTTTTTATGTGGGTGGAAAATATTGACTGTCCTTTATCCTTTTGGGAATGACATCCGGCTAAGCTAATCTATTTTCACTATTCCTTCCTAAAAATGAACAAAATGTTCTGTTGTCTGGTGGAAGAGAGATAAGAAATAATTTGCAGATTTTC
Source organism: Pareas carinatus (assembly GCA_032468095.1). Classification (NCBI taxonomy): domain Eukaryota; kingdom Metazoa; phylum Chordata; class Lepidosauria; order Squamata; family Pareidae; genus Pareas; species Pareas carinatus. Next base: position 27,042 of record JANHFO010004081.1, read on the forward strand.
CTAAATCAACAGGCCATTGATATGTACTATCTCTCAGTACTAAGACGATGATTATGATAATAATAAATATATACTTATGATGAATTTCTTAAACAAATATTGCTTGAATACTGAAAGATTGTTGAATGGTCAAGGACTAAAGTAACATGCAAGGAATGTCCTCTAAGATATTTCATGATGTATATCTCATGAGTAACCATGATAGAATTTCTTAGGAAATTGTTCCAAATCACTCGGTTATTTTGGTAATTCCAAACAGCATGCATGCAGGGAGGAAAAGGGTGTTTTATACTTTCACTTGCTTGAAAATAAAAAGGCTGGGAATATGTATAATAGTAAAGTCCCTCTACTCTCCTACTTTTCATTTGTGAGAAGTGCTTAGATACCCAAAAGACAAAATTTATAGTGACCCATGAAACCTTTAGGTGGCAGGCAAGGGCTGCTGTTAACTTCTACAGGTATAATTATTTTTGTGTTCTTAAGTTTATAAAGTCAGCATTCAAAATATCCAATTGCTAACTTGTAAAAGCTATCTCCAACTAAGTACCTTGACTTTTGTAGCATGTATTAAGTTGTGATGGAACTTTTGACATTTTCTCTATGCTTTATCAAAATAAGATTACTGAAGATTAGATGATAGCTAAGAACAAACACATGTTGTGCCAAAGCAGTCATTCTTTTTTTCTTTATTTAGTGTTGTCAGTCAAAGAAACTTTGCAATCCTTATTTTTAATCAGTATTTCATTATTAATCCTCAACAGTTTGACTTGGCATGGCTTCACTAGGCATCCTAGGTTCTAAAGTTGAAGCATCAACTGAAGCATCTCAAACATTCAAGATGAGGCTATGTCTAGGTAGAATTATCTTACTACTATTGTTATTTTATTAAATTTATTATACTTGTTCTTTTATTTCATCCTAGCCTCTAAATTGTCCTTTGCCAGGATGAAAATAGCCACTTCTTGTAGTCTCTGTAATTTCATTCTGGTCCTTATTTTCTTGTTTTTCCCATAGTTTAATAGTTGTTTTTTTATCTACTACTTTTTGAATTTGAAACTGGATAACTGTCAGCCATAAGTGACACCTCTCTCTTGAGAAACTCTAATTCTCAGTTCTCACATTTACATGAGTTTGCCATTACTTTAAATTGAATTGTGTATCTCTTTGTGTTCAGCATCTTAAAATTGTTTTGCCTATTTACTTCTCAGTGTAGTACAAACTATAAAGTACACTTACTGGAACAGAAAAAAACCAACGTTCAATATGTTGATTTTTTTACTTTAGCTTCTTACAAGATTTTTCTAAACAATGGATAGATCTTGTGAATTCAAAAGCTTGTCTTGTGACTTCTTTGTGAGAAGAGTTTCTGAGTTTTGTGTTGTGATGTCCTGAGTGGGTGGCTGTGATGTGGCATTCCGGGTTTTGGTTTGGCTTCGAGTTTGAGGTCTGGATCTGTGTTTGTATTCTTGACGTGTGTCAGTTTTGTTTGGCTTTGGGGTCGGAGTGTGTGACAGTTGGTGATGCAGCCATGGTCTGATTTCTGGATGGTGGTTGTCTTTCATTTATAGGATGGGGTAGTGTTTGGGTCTGATGAGGGGGATTGGTGGTGATGTCTTGTGTTCTTTTGGGTCCGGTGTTGGTATTCGTGGCTGAGATTTGTTTGTTGGTGTGGACTAGTTTCTAGATGTCTGGAAGGTGGGAGATATCATCCTGTTTGTTCATGTTGTGGGGGTGTTTCTCTATTTCAATGACTTCTCTGATTATTCTCTTGTTGAAGTGTTCAGTATTGGAGATTAATTTGGTTCCTTCAAAATTAATTTTATGTCCTGTGGCTTTGAGGTGTTGGAAGAGGGAGGAAGTATTTTCTTCCTTTCTGACTGTGTTCCTGTGTTCCACGATGCATGCATTGATTCTCTTGTTGGTTTGTCCAATATATGCTCAGACTAGCAAGAAGCCAAAAGCACCAGCCTGAAGATGGCAAGTGAGACCTTACCGAAATATCACCAAGAGACTTTCTAGTCTACATGGGAAAAGACCCAAACACACCTGGACCTATATACCTGTACCCATGAAAATCTACGAAAACATTATATATATATTTGTGTGTGTGCGTGTACACACACACACATGTCTAAAGATTTTTACTATACTGCTCTTTTACAGCCTGCTTCTTTAAACCCTAAGGAATATCACATATTATTTGCATGTTATACATTCTGTATAAGAGTTGATATTCTGGTTAAACCATCAGTCCTGCATTTAGAAGGTCTTACATTATACCTTTGGTATCTTCAGTTGAGAGTATCAATTGCTGGGAAATGCTATTTTTGTCCAATAAACAAATATTGATTATCATAGATAGAAAATACAGAATAAGAAAGAAAAAAACCTAATGAAAAGTAAGAGAACTGTCCTTCCCAGTGCCTTATAAACTGTTAAAATAGTGCTTTGTTGGTTGTTTAGAAAAGGAATTGTTGTCAAGAGAGAAAAATATTGAAATTTCTTCCTTTTCTTTAAGTCTTTTCCTTCTGTCTCTTTGATCATTTTGCTCCTGATAAGGTCTGAATTTCCCCTGATGCTGGCAATTTACAGTTATCTACATATTGAAATAGTGGTGAATGAATTTTCAAGAAACCTGCCAAAAGGATAAACACATTTGTCACCATGTGAACAGTTTAATTAGGTAGTTAACATATCTGCATTTAAATATATAGTTTCTTCAGAGGCAGTGTTACCTTGAAACAAAAGCTGCTTGCACTAATGATATTGGAAAGAATACTGTGATAACTGTCACTCTTACCTTTTCTTGATGACATACTTAATTGCACTTAAAAAGTTGAAACTCATAATTGATCCATTACAACATATATGTCAAACACAAGCCACATGGGCCACGTGTGACTCATAGCCTGTGTCAATACAGCTCACGGGGCTGCCTGGAGATGGTGAGGAATCGGTCCTTGCTGCGTCGACTTGGCTCATCTTAGCCAGGTAGGGTTTCCGCAATCGCAGATAGGCTGTATGTGGGCTGGGAGAGGCCACTGGCTTGTGGCAACCATGGGGGGGGCTGTGGGGCGGCTGCTGCAGTTGTGGAGGCTGCAGGGCATCACTGACAGCTATGAGAGGGCAGTAGCGGCTGCAGGGGCTTGCTGAAAGGAATGAGATGACCACAGGTAGGCCATGTCTGAGCCGCAGAGGCCAGTGGAAGCCTGTGCCAACCATGGGGGCTGTGGAAGGTTGCCGATGGCCACGGCGGAGTCAGCGGCGGCTGCGGGGTGTGTGGGGGGGCTGTTCATAGTCATGGAGGACCACAGGAGGGTCACTGATGGCTACAGACAGGCACAGGGGGAGGTGGGAAAGGTGACCCGCAACAGAAACAGCAGCAGTCCAGGTGGCCCATGATGAAATTGAGTTTGACACCCCTGCATTACAAGGAAAAAGTATATGCACACTTATATAACTAATAGATTAAGAGATTGTGTTGTAGTTCTCAACCATTCAAACAATTCCTACCGCATCCATTGTTCATAATTCGCTAGTGAAATTGTTATTACAATACAATACAATATGGAGTCATAGCCATTAATTTGTTGACATTAAATGTGACCCAACTGGTTTATGGAAGCTAAGGAGTTGCTTGAGTGGATGTCATTGAAAAATTATAGTAGCTATAAACAAATAAATGAATAAATAGGTATTTAATATTATGACTACTAAATGCTCTCTTTAAGATCAACGATATTAATCAAAGCTACTACTTAATGGAACTATCAGAGAAGGGCAGGACACCTATAATTGGAGCCATTTTGATTTACTACTGTATTCATCTTGCTTTCTTGAAATCATCCCAAAGATGATTAAACAACCACTACAGTTACATATTATCCAATAATCTGAAAATGAGTGGTTGTGAAGGGTGGGGTTAAGTATATCCTTCAAAAAATGTTTTTGTGTCCTCCACCAGCCTTAAAATCAGTCATCCTAATCTTATAGGTATATCCTTTTTTTAAGCAAGATGTTTGACCTTAGATAAACACAGTTTATCTAGACCTTGAAGCAAAGTTACAATGAAACTCCATATGAAAGAATGTACTTGTAGTACTTGCTGGGAATAATGAAATTCAAAAAATAGTGCTTCACAAAGAAATCACAAGACAAGCTTTTGAATTCACAAGACCTATCTATTATTTAGAAAAATCTTGTAAGAAGCTAAAGTAAAATAATCAACATATTGAACATTAGTTTTTTTCTGTTCCAGTAAGTGTACTTTATAGTTTGTACTACACTGAGAAGTAAATAGACAAAACAATTTTAAGATGCTGAACATAAAGTGGTACACAATTCAATTGCCTTCTAAGCTTAGAAGCAAGCTAAGTATGGTAGCTGTCCTAATCTGACTTTTTAAAAAATCATCAGAAAATCTATGGAAATCATAGTAAGTAAGGATATTTATATCTTGTTTGAGAGGTTTGAAGAAACTTTTGGATGTTTGCTGTTGAAACAGCACTTTGGAAGTACTTGGACTTTTGTCTGATAAAGCAGTTTGTTCTAATTATGTTCCTATATTGATAAATAACTGTTTGCTGAATTTTAATATTTATTTTTTAATTCTCTTTCTGAAGCATGTGCTCATCCAGCTAATTAATGCTACCCTTTCTTATTGTGAACTTTGTTGTAACTTATCTCATGATGCCAATTTTATCTGAAAATCTTTGTTTACTCTTATCTCATGTTCAGTATGTTAGCATAAAATATATTATGAAAGCATTTTTTAAGCTTGTAATTAAATACCTATCGTATAAATATTTAGACTTTCAATAGACTTTGGAGGCAAAACAATATTTCACCAAAATGTTTGCCTGGAACCTAGCTGTATAACCCCCAATACACATATTATCTGCTTTCCCACTCCTTTTTTGGTTTTGTATTCCACTGTCAAACTACAGCTGCAAAATTCATTGTTATGTAATGCAGATCCTTAATTTTTCCTTCTTTTCAAATGAAGTATGTGGCAATAGAAATGTGAAAGTATCTACCTTGCAAGAGAACTATTAGCCAACATTTACTCATGGCACACATATAATCAGCCTATTTAAAGATTTTAGAGCAGGGGGTGTGAGGCGATATTCCAAGGGATACGAAAATTTGGGTTTGGAATTGAGTGTATATTCACTTTCATCATTTTCAAACCAGGTATTACTTTTGTGAGGGATACGGGAATGTATCAGAAGCATTCTAGGGGTGCGGGGCATGGAAAAGTTTGGGAACCACTGTTTTAGAGAAAGAAGAGGTACTGGGAAGTCAAGCATTAAAAAAAACCTACAGGTTGTGATAGCCCATCTATGCAATTTGTTTCATGAAAAGTTGGCGTAGAAAATGAAAGGTTCATTACTCCAAATGAAACAGATGTTGACCCAAGCTTCGGTTTTGAAGCAATAATGCTTTAATACTGGGGAAATCTAATGTTCAGCACTTCAGTGGTGCTTAATAAGAATTTACAAATAAGAAAAGTATTTACTAAACACAAATATTTTTTCCTGCATGCTACAGAAAAGATGACTATGTTATGGCAAACTCTAATAATTCCACAGATTTCTTGGAATTGTTGTTTCAAAGAACACTGAAATTTCTCTCTTTTTTTCTTTCTAAAAACATATCTTATTTTGTTCACTTATATTCTGGTCCACCTCTAGCCAAATATTCCAAGCTAGAGGAATTTTATTGTAGCAGCGCAAATGATAATAAGGGGCCATTCCCAGTTAATGAATTCTATATTGGTGACTTCTGATTATTAAAGATTTTATCAATAGAAAAACTGAGAGACAGGAGCATGGAGCTTCAACATTATGTTTATTTCTAAAAACCTCTCCAGGTCCAAAAGGCATTCTTTTAAAAATTAGGATGATGACCTAAGGCTTTACTTTGAAATGCACTCAGCCATCCATAATAAGAAAGATAAACTGAATTAAGATATGTGGGAGACAATGATATTTGTTATGTGGGTTTTTCTTATCATCAAAAGTTTCTTGCTGTGACAGAGATATTTTGAATTGACGAGCAGAGATATGCAATGGCCTTTAGGGCTTGGAGCCTGCCTTTACCATTTCCAGTTTTCTGGTCATTGTTGTCTCTCAGCTTCACAAATCTATATTCTGTAAAACAGGAGGTTTCAGGTGGTTTCATAATCTGATTTTGTATTTTTAAATCATACTAGATCTTTGAACTATTGACCAAGTTTTTTTCCCTTTTATCATACCAATTTGCTTCCAGGAAAATGTGACTAGCAGGGGTCGATCATGAAAGTCATTTTGTGACCACTCACCAAAAACTTTGAAAAGTCTGTTTTTTAATTCACTACCAATCAATGTGCAGAATAAGTGCCCGGATAGGAGAAATAGGTAGGGGGAAGTAACATTGACCTACATTGATAACTGGAAGAATTGCTTCCTATTGGGAACTGTTGGAACTCCTGTGGAGAACTCTTCAGCTTTCCTACAGCAAATGCTACTATATTTAGATACTTAAAGGTGTAAACAAGCAAATGACACTTTCAATTTGACAAGGAAATACAGTTAGATTTTATTGTTGCTGCTTCCTTTGAGAAAGCTGTTTGTTAACTTCAATAATACTAGCATTAAATATGAATGCCAAGGAGAAGTCAAAGATTTGCCCCCCAACACCAAAGAAACAACACAGAGAGAAACAAACCTCATAAGTTCAATATTTGAGGGTTCTATTTTCATTTTCATTATTTTGCTTTTTGAGAAAGCATCCCATTTTACCATGGGAGCAAATGGGTTGCTATGGAGACCGACGGGTGCAGTGGCAAAATATAGACAGCTAAATCTCTCTAGAGCAAAGAAATGAGTACACGGCCTACGTCAACCACACATCCTGTACAGAAATTGACCATAAATGCCTTCTTTTAGATAACTCAATGGTCTCAATATTAAGAGAATAGTATAGTTTATGTGAATAAACTTTAAGATGGAGAATTTTTAGCTTTAAATCCATTGATGATAGTGCAAATCTTATTTCTGGAACTAAACTAATTTCTGGAATTATTTTTTTCCCTGTAAGTGTGAACATTTAGAAAATAATTATTGCACTATGCAATAGATTATACCAAGCTGTAGCTATCGAAGTTAGTTTACCAGTAAGAATTTTCAATAGGAAGGAAAAGCTTACAAGCAACATAAATGAAAGTATGAAAAAATAGAAGTATGATAATATCTGAGTATCCTGAATAACTATATTAAGTTTCCCCCCAAATGAAAGAGCTTCATAATGCAAGGAACAAAGTGCAAGTTTGGGAGATTAGTTTTATCAGGAAAAGAATTTTGCGGTATAGACAATCTTTCAAATCTGGCTTTCTCCACAAATGTTTAGAGTACAATTCCCAGAATTTCAAATCAGCAGACTCATGCCTGTTTTAATGGGAAATTGTAGCTCAACATATTTAGAGGTTTGCATTGGGGCATTAAGGGGGTGTCAGGCACTATCATATATTCAAAGGCTGATAACTTTTTTTTTTCAACTTTCAACTTTTTTCTTTGATAAAGTGATATAAACTAAATATAAATATAAATATAAGCTATATTAAAATTTGAAAATAGTAAATATGACATAAAATAAAATACATGTAAATACCAATAAACTCTGGGAAAACACCTTGAATAATTAATATTAATGTACATTGTGGAGTAATTTAATTATATGCTAGACACATAAAAAAAACATTTAAGGTTCAACAACCAAAGTAGCATAAATGAAACATGTTACGAAAAAACAAACAGTATATAATGTTGAATCATTTCTAGAAATACAATTATATCTTTATATAAAATCAGCCAATAGAAGTTTTATGTAGTAATTCTGAAAGTTCATACGTTGCTGAAACCTATTAAATGCTATTATGATGACTGATCTCTATCCTACCAATGACTTTCAACATTTTTAACAAAGGCTAGCTAGAGGTAGGCTGAACAAACAACAAGATCTTTGCTTGCATTTTTATTAATTGCTACATGATTAAGTCTTCATAGTTAGAGTTCAACATTTAAGCATCATCTTATTTTTCACAATTTTCCTTTTGTTCTCCATCAACAGGATTTAGATTCTTAAAACTTCTGATTCAGAATGCATTCTATAAGCATTTTTACTAATATTCATTGATAATTTTTCTCCTTAGATTTTCCTCATCCCTTTCAAAATTACCTAAAGTAGACTTCCCTAATGACATACATTTCTGAATGGCTAGATGATTTTCTCAAGAGAACCACAATCTCTTATAATTTAATTAAAAGGTTTTAATTAATATTAAAATTAATTTATATACTATACTGTATATAGTTCTCTTAGTGAAAATGTACATAAGAGGATTGTTATATGCACTTTTATAAATGGCCTGTTGACTTGATTTTGTACATTTATCATAACAGCATTAGGATGATGGATAAATATTATTTTATGAAACATTTTACTTGATGAATTAAAGTATTACTTTTCTTATTCCCACATGTGTCTAGAATTGGAATTTAGTGTTTTTTTTAAAAAAAATAACGCCATGGAGATATTTTTAAATAGGATAATTATAGTTCCAAATAACCCTACAAAGAAAAACAAAGCTAAAGAAGAAAGAAAAATATACATGCCATATATTTATAGATATACATACATGAATAAAAGTTGTATAATAAACATCTCAATGAATAGAAGTTATAATTCATTATAATTTACATCACTAATCTATATTAATAATTTATTGATTTATAAATTGCTGGTAACATCATTTCTGCAGCGCACTGAATAGCTGGGGCCATATGTTTAGCTTTTCAGTGTTGAACATTAAATGTTTTATGTCTAAGCCGAGTACAGAAAATTCACTTTTTTAGCCCAGGTATCAGTTGTTTGATTTCTTAAATGATTGATTTGTTTCATTTTGAAAATTTATTAAGTGTACTTTTAATCAGACTGTGAAAGAAGCTAACTATTGCAAACAACATTGGCATAAAATAGATTTCTAGTCATTCATGAATTACCTACAATTGGCTTTTAGTTCAAGTACAAATACTTGAACAAAACAAGTACAAATACTTCTTTCTTACAGGTAGTCCTTGACTGATGACCAAAATTGAGCTCAAAATTTATGTTGGTAGGTGACACAGTTGTTAACTGAGTTTTGCCCCATTTAAGCTTTAACACTGTAGTTTACAGAAAAACCATGTTTTCTGTTACTCGTGTTAAATTCTGTCTTGAAGTTTTCTGTCTTCTATCTTAAAGATTACAGAAAACCTACACACACAGATCAGTATTTACATTTTGATTCTCACCACTCACTGCAGCACAAAATGGGAGTGATCACAACCCTACACTACCAGGCTAAAGGTTTACCTACCAGTAAAGAGGAAAGAGAAAAAGAACCAAAACACATCAAGGAATTACAGCAAGAAGTTTTACAAGCTGGCAAAGAAAGAAAGGGAGTCTCGGATAGTCATTTCTAGCTTATTAGCTTTCATCAGTGAGGCATACCCTTGATGGAATTCAAACAAGGGCTGGATTACATGTTAGGCTAAGTCATACGTTCTTCCTCTCTCTATTGGCTGGTTTGAAAAAAGCCTGATAGACCCCCTGGTACAAGACAACAAAGAGGTTCGAATCTTATCAAGGGTATACTTTGCTGATAAAAGCTAATAAGCTAGAAATGGCCATTAGAGACTCCCTTTCTTTCTTTGTCAGCTTGTAAAACTTCTTGCTGTGATAAAAAAGTGTGTCGCTTAGCAACAGGCTTGCTAAAGCCTCTAGTCTGGAGCCAAAAGGCAAAGGGAGTAGTTTACTTGCTTCTGTACTCAGAAAAAAACAATAGGTGCCTCGTAAAAAAAGCCTAACATCAAGGAATCCCTCAAAACTTGTGGTTATCCTAACTGTGCCTTCACCAAATCCAAAAATAGACCCAGCAAGAGCTCCTTCATTATAGACAAAGAAGAAAACAACAAGCATAGCAACGTTGTCCTTCCATACATTGCAGGAATATCTGAAAAGCTCAGGAGGATTTTTAACTAACATAACATACATGTGTACTTTACACTAAGGTAGAAGCTTGTCCATGATAGGAATAAAATACCCAGGCACAAACTGAGCAATGTAATATATGCAATAAAATGCAATGAGACATGTGCAGATCTGTACATTGGTGACACAAAACAGCCACTTCATGAGTTCATGGCGCAACATAGAAGATCAAACCATCAGGACAGGATTCAGTGATCCATCTGCATTTGAAAGACAAAGGTCACTTTTTGAAGATAGCAAAGTAAACATTTTGGATAGAGAGTGTTAAGGTCCACATGGATCTAGGGTTCGTAAAGACAAGGCGGAGGCAGATTCATTTTGATACCTTTATTGGTTACAGTGGCTACTCCGCTAAGAACAATGGCTGTAGGCAGGCTACCTCCTTTTATGTGGTTTCAAGTGAGCAGCCTGCCAATCAGTGACATGGGCATTCCTGCATTTGGGAATGCCCTCTCAATTGGTTGCCCAGTACACAACACCCCTCCCTACCCAGATGGACATTCCCCTACTCTGCATACTTAATCATGCAGGTAGGTGGGGTATTTATAAGGCCGACTGTGTGGTTCAGTCAGAGAGGCGGTGGCCAATGGAGAGGGAAGGCTCTGGGGCTCCCATTGGAACCTCAGCCTCAGCTGAAGGTGGATCCTCATGGCCGTGGTAGAGCTCTCAGATAGGTCTTGCGCATAGGCCCCGCCTTCGGTCCCTGGGAAAGGAGGAACCCTATTGTTAGCCAGGTTGGGGGTGTCAATTGGGGATGTTTCTGGTGTGGTTGGGAGGTGGCCTTTTAACTGGTCTATGTGCCGCCTTCAGGAGTGGCCATCTTGGAGGCCTATCATGTAGGATTTGGGACCTGTGATTTTTGTGACTGTTCCTTCTATCTGTAGGGGCCCATTGTTTTAAATTTTTTGCAAATACCAGGTTCCCTATTTTAAATGTTCTGGTGCTACCAGATGTATCCTTTCCTTTTTCCGGGGCATAGCATGGGTTGAGTCGGTCAAGGATCAATCTCAGTTTACAACCCATGAGTAATTCTGCCAGGCTTCTGCCGTGATAGTGCAAGGTGTGATGTGTTGCCAGGCTAAGAATTCATTGACATTTTCTTGCCAGTCTCCCGAACCCAAGCAGCCAAGGGCTTCCTTAGTGGACTTGATCATGCGTTTGGCTTGGCTGTTTGCGCTAGGGTCCCAGGGGCTGTGAGAGTGTGGCAGATTCCCAACACCGCTAGGTATTCCTCGAATGGGGTTCTCATAAACTGGGGGCCATTGTCCAACACTACTACATTGAGGAGGCCGTGGGTTGCAAATAGCACTTGGATGATTTTAACTATGGATTGGGTTGTCGTGGAGTCCATGCTTCACACTTCCAGCCATTTGGAGTATGTGTCCAGAAATGTATGTCCCTGGAGTGGCCCTGCTAGGTTGATGTGGACCTTCGACCAGGGTGTCCTGGCCCTTTCCCTCTCGCATGTTGGGGTTTTCGGTGGGACGGGGCTGCTGACAGAGCTGGCATGTGGTGACCCACTCGTGAATGTCCCAATTTAATCCTGGCCACCAAACATACCTGTGGACCAGTCCCTTAATTCTGTCAATCCCGGGTGTCCCTTATGTAGCATAGTTAGAACTCTTTTTTGCAGCTTGTTAGAGATGACCACTTGCTCCCCCCACAGTAAACAGCCTTCTTGGGATGCCAGCTCATTTTTTTGAGATTCGAATGGATGAAAAATATCTCCCCCTCTGGCCAACCCCTCTGCACCCACGATAATATTCTCTGGGTTGTGGGGTTTGCAGCAGTCTACTTAGTCACTTTGGCTGAAGTGACTAGGCCCACGTTCTGGCAGTCAATTAGTAGTACCGAGTCCTCCACGGCCTCATAGTTGTTTTCGCTTGGCAGTAGGTATCGGCTGAGGATATCTGCATGGCCCAATTCTGCCCCTGGCCTGTGCACCAATGTATAGCCGTACGCTGCCAGGAATATTGTCAAACATGTTATGTGGTGAGATAAGCCTTGGGGTGTCAGCCAGTCCCCAGCTATCAAGCTCAAAAGTGGATTATGGTCTGTCACTAGTTCAAAATGCCTGCCGACCAGATACTCATTTGGTCCCTGCCACCAATGCTAATGCTTTCTGTTCCAGTTGGCTATATTTTTTTTTCTGCCTTTGATAACATTCTTGAGTAAAAGGTGATGAGTGCTTTCTTGCCACTGAATAATATGTGGCTGAGGACTGCCCCAACTCCAAATGGGGAGGTGTCGCAGACTAATACAAGGGGAAGTGTGGTATTATAACGGATGAGGAATGCGTCCTCTGAGAGTAGGTGTTTTACTGCTCGAAATGCCTTTTTCTCTCTTTTTTTTATTGAAAAGTTTTATACACACATACAAAGTACAAAAAATAAGGCAAGTAACCATCCTGAACAATTTTTC
>JANHFO010004081.1:62374-73488 GCA_032468095.1 Pareas carinatus
AGTGCTAGAGCCATTTCTCTAAGTCTCCCTCCTTTAGAAAAGGGAACTTAGCACTTTCACTTCAGGCAATAAGCTTCCGAGGTGGGCGATACTTTTAATGTAACTTACTGGATCTCCTGCATGGATTGTCACTGCGACTATTTAGGACAGATTGGGAGAACACAAGTGAGAGGTCAGACAAAGAGATAAAAACTCATTTGTAGCCTCACATTGTAATGAACAAAGATATACATTCAATTTCACAGTTACTAAGATTTTTGGTTGAGCAGGTTACAAAGATAGAAAGGAAAATAATTGAAGCCTGGGAAACAGACCTCTTGTCAGTCAACAGGTGTGCTGATTTACCATCAGCTTATCAGGTACTTTGGAGCTGAGGACTTGGCAGCACAAGGAAACAACAGCCAACAACTTAATAACCTGCCATCAACATCCCAATCAACCAATAAGAAGCCACACCCAGCCATAAATACCATAAACAGAATAGCTCGAAGCACATTCTGGTAGAGAGAAGTTCCCTGAAGATGGGCTCCAACATGAGTCCAAAAGCTCAGAAGACCAAACTTCTGGTCCTAGTGACCGATTTAGAGTGGATCCTGAAACATTATCCTGGGACACATATATTTGTCTTCATTTGTAATAAACATTAAGCACAATTCAAAACAAAATCCTAGGTTTAAAAGGAATATTTTAAATTTTACACCAGATTTTGGTTGATGAATCTTAGATTTCTAATAAAAATAATAATCTACAAACCAAAAATTTCCCCCTTATCTAAGGTTCAGATGTCCTAAATAATTGGAGTCTAGATAACTTCTCATGTTATTTTGTCAGTGAGTCCAAATGCTAAATATCTTATAAGTGTGTCCTCAGTAGAGGAAAAAAAGTTTTGTTTGAAATGATGCATTTTGTGTATCATTGTTATGTGTGACTCTTGAAAATGTTGGCATATAGTGGAATCATGATGAGGCATCATAAATTAGTGTCACTGATCTCAGGATATGCATTCTCCCCAGGTCTAAAGCAAATGCAAATGCAATGTGGCAGTTTTAAAACAGCTTCAGATGTAGTATTCTTATTAGCATGAAGGTTAGTACTAAGAATCTCATCATTCATTCAATGATGGTTGCTATCCTGTAGGATAGCATTCTTCTGGATAACAATGCTAAAGCTAGAAATAGTGTAGAAAATTCAAACTTCTAGCCTAATTTATATAGTTGAAAATAATCTTGTTCTTTTTACTGCAATTCAGCAAAAGCTGAATTTTATTTAATGTTCCAGTGAATCCCTTTTCAGTTTTCTCTTGGCCAACACAAACAAAGGTTAATTTTATTTTTCATTTTACATGACATTATTTTCAAAATACATGCTGCTATAGTACAGCGTATGTAATTTATCTCTTATTTATTTCCTGCTTTGCAACTCCCCACATTCAGAGATATATCATTCAGTAACCACACAGAGATAATGCATTTTTAAGGCTTGTTATATCCTAGGAAGACAGAAATGGAAACACAGGGTGAATAGATTCAGCTATAAGTAGCAATTTTGCATATATTGCTTCCCTCTTCACACAAACCCAACTCCTAGTTTTGTTTCATAATAATTCTTTTGTGCCATTGGACAATATCCCAATATTTATTTATTTTTGTTTTGTTTTCCTTGAACCACGAAAATTTGAAAGTTGATAGCACCCTTTCAGCATCATAAGGGGACTAGTGTGAATTCACAATATTTTTACAACCATTGATTTTTGGATGAGTAACTGAACAACATGAAGACATATATTCAATATAGGGAATAGAACAATTCTTCAAAACAACATCAAGTTTCTGACATCTCAAAGTTTCAATTCCCTTCTGTATTTTCAAGTCTTCCTTACTGACAAGAGGAATGTGGTCTGTATTTCAGATATTGAATTCAGATATTGAAAGCAATAATATTATTCTAAAGCTTTTATTATCATCATAATATAATTGTATGTACATTAATTTGCTCACAGGACAGTACTCAAAAAATATCTTATATATAGCTCTCACAAGTCTTCTTTAATCAAAAAATTATTTCTGTCACTCAGAGTTGCCTTTGGTGAGATGGGTGGCTATATGATTAATAAAATATACAAATAAATAAATTGGACCTTTTTTCATCTCTCTAAAGTTTCCATAGTTGCTTATTCTGAACAAGTCCAAAAGCAAGAATTCCCCAGTAATGCCTCTCTTCTGGATTTAATTAGAATAGGAAGCTAGAAAAGCTTCAGGGATGCTACCAAGTGAAAAAGAGGATAATCCTACAAAGCCCTTGGACACCTTGCAGATAAATAAGCATACCACATATCAGCCATAACAATTTCATCACAATCATTAAATGTAAACATGCAAAAAATATAATTGATGCAGATCTTATTTCCCTTCTGTTAATGACCAACAATAAAGAAATGAAACCCGCAAATGGGGGAGATGGAGAAATTATGTGCCTAACTATGGCAGTTAACAAGCAGAAATATCTGAGGTTTGGCTGTGTGAATTGAATTAAAGGTCAGAAAGTTTTTGTCATTCTATTGAGTATCCAGATTCAATGTAATGGCCCTTATTGTAAGTATTCAGTTGACTACTGTTTTCTTGGCCCAAATTTGAACCACTGTGTAGAAGAGATAGACAGGCAAATTGAAGCTATAATCTCCTCCTCTTCAATTTGATCATGTTTATTGTACATTTCATTCCTTTCCACCAGATTATTTTCTTCATGGTGAAGAACAGAAAAGGAATCATCCACATTCAACTCTATTTTGCTGCCATTATGAACATAAAAGGGACTGTCTAGTTTCTCACAGTATTGCTTCCAATGGCTTTGGAAAGTTCAGTGCCTGTTTCTCTCTCTTGTCCTCTCGTTCTTATTATCCCATTCTCTTTTGTTGCTACTGCCTGCCTGTTTTGCTAGTTTACTTTTAAAATGTCTCCTGAAACATCAAGCTTTTTGTTGTTGATAAAAACTGAATTTAATAGCACACGTGCTTGTTCTGGTCAAAATACAGAGATTGTGAGTATGTTGTATGCAAGGTAAACTGAAAATTACCTACAGTAATTTCCCAATTAACTTTTATAGTTTGTGGATAGGAGTTGAGCAGCAACAATTGCAAAGAAAAAAGTTAGAAGATTGGGTGTCTACACCATCAATTGCCTGACAGTATAATCATTTATGTGGATTAGTATAGTACAAATACACTTAAAGCTCAGAATAACTTTTTTAATTATTCATCCTATCTTTATTAGTTTTATAAGTAGTTCAAAGCAATGAACATATCTAATACTCTTTACTTATCTATTTTTCCCACAACAAGAGTATTGTGAGATGCTCTGAGAGAGAGTGACTGCCCCAAGGTCATCCAAACATGTTCTTGCTCTTCTGTGAAAACAAGAATCTCTAATTTAGATACTGTGTTATAGGCCAACACTGCTTGTAACCTTAATGTTATAATATCATCATTCACATTCTATGTATTTGAAAGTATGCATATTTGGGGTGGGGAAAAAAATCTCAGGAAATTTAAAACTTTAGAAAATTTTAATTTAACATTAATATGAAGTTTACAATGGCAGCTTTATCTATATAGCTCAAGGCAAGCAATGCAAGGACAATTTCAGAAGTGGAAAAAATATTTATAACAGGAAGAATGCTTACCCATCAGTGATCTTGTTTCATCATTTAAGTTACATCTCAAGGCACCATCCTGCGCACTTATTCCTAACTGAAATCAAGGAGACTTTGCTTTGTTCTGCATTATGATAAATCCTTTCAGAATTTTTTTTTTGGGGGGGGGAAGGGGGAAATTCCAGTGAAGGCATGGTGAACTGAAGATATCTCCATGAAAGTGGAACCAGCACCTGCAGCAAAAACTAAAGAACTGATAAGTAAACTGATTCTTCAGAAGCCTCTCCAGATTAGAAGAGGATAAGAGAGCAGTATTTCATGAGTTTGAATGCCAGGAATTAAAGGCATTAGCCACTGGCTTACAACCATGTTGGAGCTTTTTAAAGGTCACTAAGTCTCACTTTTTAATCACTTTCAGTCCTGTTTGCCATTTTATGAACCTATCAATCATTGAGACCTTCAAAGTGACAAGTTAAAAAAATTACCAGGTGAGTTTAATTTCAATTATGAACAAAAGGAAAAATTGGTTAAATGCTCAACGACCTAAAGCATTTGAAATAAACTGCAAGAAACTAAATATGATTTTAACCAAAGAAAGCTATGCAGGTATTAAGGGTCTAGTTAAATTTGGAATATTGACTTTTACTATGGTTTGGAAATAATTATAAAATTTAAATGTTTACTAGTTTATTAAAGATATATTGGCTGCCTTGGTTCATAACAAAGATATGTGATTTTATGTTTTTAGAAACTAGTCATTATTATTGTTTTCAACAACAAACAGAAGCACAAACCTACAAAACATAAAAATCCATAATTCAATATTCCAATCAGCATCCGTCATATGAATAAACATATTATCCATCATCTATCAGTATTTATTTATTCAGTTATATTCATAAAATATTTCATCTATTCCTTCCATCTTCCATTAAACATTTAAATTTACGTTTTATAAAAAAGTCGTTTTCATTTATATAAATGTTCACCTCAGCCATATCCTGATTTACCAGTACTAGCCTAGATTTGTAGTTTATTTCACTTTTGCAATGTTTGTATTAAATTTACTTTTGAATATCTTAGATGTTTCTCTGTTATTACTTCCATATCATATCTCCGCTCTTTTAATCATTCATCTAATTCCTCATTATTATTCTTTACCTTAAACAAGCAAACCAATTTTTAAACTTCTATATGCTTATATGTATGTTAAGTTATCATTTTTCTATTAAACCATTTTAAACATAAAACATCTTAATTATTAAACTGTATTCTTCCCTTTTAAGCATCCCAACATGGTAACAAACTTGTCATTTAAGCCTTAAGAATCAATACCCCATATCAAGCTTATCATTTTGTTCTATATATCATTTTGATAATGTGGTTACTCACTATTATCCTGAATTTATATCATTTCTCTATTAAATCTATTTCAAACATAGAATATCTTAATCATTAAACTGTATTCTCCCTCCTTTAAGCATCACAACATAGTAACAAACTTGTCATTTAAACCTGAAGTATCTTCTTCTTTTATATAGCATCCTGTCTAAATCTGTACCCATATCAAACTTATCATTTTATTCTATATATTATTTTAAATCATGTAGTTGCTCACTATTATCCTGAAATTATCAATAGAGTTCTAGCTTTCTTGTTCAATTCCTCATTGAACTTATTTAAAACATCAAATCCATATTAAAACATCTTAAACATTTCATATATTCCCTTTTTGGTAAAACATCCTGTTATAAATCCCTGCACAATCAAAACTTAGCATTTTAATCTATAAAACATTTTTAATTATTTAATTAATCACTTATATTCTAATTACCAATAAAATTCTGCATTTCATATTCAACTCCCTATTTACGCTATTCTTATCTGTCCAGATTTTTTCCATATCTTTCTCGTCTTGGCCTCTTTTTCCTTTGATAATGCATCTGTATCTCCACATTTTCTTCTCTACTCCTTTCTTATTTTCCTCCCAACTCTCTCCGATCTTTCTACTGGCATCTTAAATTTCTTTTTAACTGGTTTGTACCTTCCCTCTCTTTGCCTGCTTCTTATTATTCCATTCCTTGGGGTGGTTAATGTATTCCTTTTTAAGTCCTTTCACCTTTCCTTGATCATCCTTTGATCTTTTGAGTGCAAGTTCAATTGTTTATTCTGAAATATAATCGCATCTCCAACAGCCTGCTGTCATTCTTATGTATTTTTCAATTTGTCAATGTAATTATCATCCAGCTTTTGTAAAATCTCTTCAAAGTTGTTTTTTGTAACTCCATAAATGTCGCTTTTGTACAAATACCATTTGTATTGTCATTGTTATTTTTTGCAGCACTCTTTCTTAGTACTTCCCTTACTTTACAGCAGGTTTAAAGCTTTCAATTCTCTGCAAGTATTAATAAGTAATATGTAACCCCTTCTGTTTT
Organism: Pareas carinatus; assembly: GCA_032468095.1. NCBI lineage: Eukaryota > Metazoa > Chordata > Lepidosauria > Squamata > Pareidae > Pareas > Pareas carinatus. The sequence continues at coordinate 68,458 of JANHFO010004081.1, forward strand.
TAATTGCCCTTTCCCCCTTTTTTGGGCATTAGGTCTTTTTAAAATCTTCTTTTTAATCAGGTACAATAGTCTTTTTGGAACAGGATTTTAGTAACTCACTCAGATGGCTAGATGTTGATTTTTAGCTTGTTTTGGCATTTTGATTCCAGGTTGCTCCCTTTCAGCTTTGTAGCTTGTCTGTTGCTAAATGCTGTGATTGATTGCAGCCCAGCTTTGCAGATCTTCTGTAGGGGTCCCTTCACACTCTCAGAGTGTTCACCACCTCCTCTGGAAATGCGGAACATCCTCTCTTCATTGCCTCTCCAGGACAACTTTAGGGTTGACTCCAATGACTCGATCTGTTATCTGTCAGACAGCTGTCAGGAACCTACGGAGTCTGCTGCCTCTCTGCCATGTCATCTGCTGCAAGCCTCTAGATTATGTCCAAAAGTTTTCAATAGGTAACGACAGATGTGGAGCATATTTTGTCTGAAAATACAGAGAAAGTACTAAAAATGGAACCTTACATTTCAAGTGAAGACAATATTTTGGAAAAGGATTGAATATACAAAACAGTCTGCCTGACATTTTAACAATTAAAGAGGAAACAAAATTAACTGATGAAAAGAATGACCTGAGAATGTTTTCTTATTGGATCTAACAGGCTTGTTAACTCTTGAAAAAGTCTGGGCAATGGAATAAAAAGGAATTGAAGGGAAATCAAATCTTATGACAATATTTGAATGAACTAAAGATTAAGACTGTTAAAAGTAAAGAGGAGGAATTAAAAAAATGATTTCTTTGATCAAGGTTAAAATAAGAGTTCTGGCAGCTCTTTATGAACTTTTTGCTAAAACTAGGGTTGAAAAGGTTGTTTTATAGATTTGCTAATAGATAAAGGATGAGAGATGGGATCAAGAAATATCTGTTGGCAATCTTTTTTCACTTTTTCCTTTTTTTGAATTTGTTATTCTTTCTTATGGTTCTTTCTTCTTTAAGTTTAGTTTGTACTAGTTTTTACTACTGTAATAAAAATCCTTAAAAAATTATATGTGGAAAAAGAAGATGGGATATGGTGCCATGTACTGCTGAGGATAGAGGGGGGAAATTGTTTTGATGATGGGGAGGTGATACGAACCATGCTTGGCCTTTAGGTAGTAATCAATAAGTGGACCGAAACAATAAGTGTTTGAACCAAAACCAAATTGTATTTTACGATTATATTTAATTTAAATAATTTATTTAGTGTCATTATTTTTCATGTATTTAATAATACTTCCTAACACATTACAAATTCCAATTTGGTAATAACCAGAGGCATGAGGAACATGTCCATTTTTAAGCTACCATGTGATTCTGGTACTTCAGATTGTGTGTCTCTAAAATAGGGAACATGCATTTCCAGAGTCTATATTTCATTTATTTCTCTCTAAACATCACAAATCTTAATTCAGTGAGTTTTATTCTTGCAATTATCTAAAAAAAAACAAGCTACTTATGAACTTAGCTGGAAGCCTGCAAAATTAAATTAAATCAACTATTTGTAGTGACTCTATTGCAAGATACTTATCTGAACCTTATAACGTAGATATCCTATCAATATTCTAGAATTCTTAGACTGGTATCACTTTTATTGCTATGGCACTCAAAATTTTATGAAAGCTGAACTAAAGCCTCATAGTCGATGAAAATAATGCTGTCCTTTCTCTGAATGGTGAACATTGTTTAATAGCACAAAAGTGAAAAGAAAAAAAAGGAGTTACTACTAAGCAACAGGCTACAAAGGATCTGTGGATTTCTTTCTGATTCACAGATATGAGTGCATCTGTTATGCTTACAGTTTTAACAGTTCAAATTCCTTGTTTGAGATAGAAGAGAATCAAAGTTCTAACTCTTGCATTCCCACCCTAAATTTCAGATTTAGTTACTTTTTCAACAAGCAACAAATGATTACATCTGATTATGTTTGTACATTATGTGCATTATGAATTTTATATGCAGAATTTATATCTATGCCCTAAGTGGTAAATACAAACAGCCAGTGTTGATAACTAAGCATTTGGCACCTCTTGGAAATGTCCACTTTCCAACTCAATGGGAAAGGGATCTTCAGACATCTACTGTTGGAAGCATTCCCAGGTGGCACTCTGGGCAACTGAGATACAGAAGAGAATGTTCCAAACTGACATTTGGATTGAAATACTATAACTTAAAAAGCACTCAGTTATACAAGGAAAAACCCACTCCAGAGTCACATGCTACATGGCAGCCTGTTTCCAGGGTGAGTAGGTTTAAAAATAGAACCACTTATTTTTGCTTTTTTTGCAGGTTTGAGAGATGTCAAGGGAAAATTAGGTGCCACAAGCCTTGCAAATATTTAACCAACTCATGATCCAACAGGAAATCAAAGACAAATTTAAGGGGAAATGATTTGATTTCATTTTGCAAGTATCATAACATTCCTTCAGATGTTAGTACTGGATTGGGCTATGTATGCATTCAAAGCGCCAAAGCTTTCCTTCAATAATTTTTGTGGTCACAGCATAAAGCTCCAACCTGTGCCATGTGAGATGACTTGGCCAGAATTAATGCTGTGTTGCTTCATATCACCTTATATCCCTAGCCAGGATGGTACTTCATGGGCTCTTCTTATATTTGCTAGCATCTTATAGTAAGATTTTGTGTTCATTTTGGACTGCATGACTATTGCTTGGATTCTGATTCTCTGTACTTGAAATCCAGCAAGTTCTAAGGAACCCAGATTCAAATCCTCATTCAGTCTCGGAGCTCAATAAATATCTTTGAATTGGTCATTTTGTCTCAGCCGGGCTGTGTCACAAAGTTCTTTTTATGGGGATAAAATGAATGGAGACTGGAGCCAAGAACCGACTCACTATACTTTTAAATAGACAAACAAATCAACAGTAACATAAAATAAAGATAAATTATCTTCTAACATATAAATTAACAGATGAAAACTAGGTATTCAACTGATTTTTAATACCGAGACCATCTGGTATTAATAATATTGAAAAAAAGTACAGCTGTTTTTTAGCTAATTTCATTTCTAAGAATACTTGACTGCAAACTAAGTTTGCTTATACCTGAACAGTTAATATGCCTGATGAGCTAATCTCATTAGGTTTGCTCAGAATCTCTTGGTTTTAAATAAAGTAAAGAAATATATGAGGCAAAACATAAGCATAACTGAAAGGATGTTTTCCCCTGGAACCATGGAACTAACAAACCCAATTCTGTTTGTCAGAAGTCAGATGTCAGTAGTAAACCAGTCATTGTTTTTATTCATTTTTGAAGTTGTGATACTCTTCTTCAGAAATGCAGCTTGGAAACTGCATTAACAATGCAATATGTGGATTGCTCAGCCCACGCAAAAGCATTGCTCTTTACGATCTGTGTGGTCATCCTCTCTAATTGTTACTGGAAAGTATGACAATATTTTCCTGCTCTCTTCCCCAAGCCCATTGCGTGATTTCATTGTACAATATACTCATTGATGTCAACAAAGCTCTTGCTGGAGCTTTTAAAAGAAGAAGGAAAAAATCCCCTATCCTAGTAATGAAATGTTACTTTGAACAATTCAGTAACAAATTAATGCCAGATTTGATTTAACTTTTGCCAATGAATTTTTTAGAAAGAGAACACCCGTCAATTTCCCACCAGTAAAAGGGGATACACATCTTTCTGCCAAAGCATTTAAATAAAAAGTTTCAAAACAATCCCTTTTATATATACAATTTTATGTAAAATTTTTTAAATATTAGGAAACATCTGTTAGCTAACAGTTTAAAATTAAAAAGAAAACAGCTGTGTTTTATTAGTAATTTTTCTTCCACCCATCTCTCCTCCTATACCCAAAATGTCATATTATAAGTCAAAGTTATTCTTGGTGGGAGAAGAATAGTGGTGGCGAAGGGAAGACAGCTTGCTTATCTTTCCTAGAGCAATGCTATGAATTAACCTTGGCTACAAATCAATAAAGCCACCGGGGCAATTAATTTCAAAAGTATAGCCCTATCAGTTTTTGGGACCAAAAAGCAGAGACAAAGATATCAGAAACCAGGGTGATTGGTCGTGCATTCCTCTAGGAATACTTATTTCTTAATATAGGAAGAAGCACTCAAAATGCTACAATTAATTGTTAACTTAGAAGTAGGAATAGAAATCCTTTTTGAATATATATCTCCAACAGTATAATACAACAACAGCCCAAAATGCCATGCAACAACAATGTAAAGCAGGGGTGTCAAACTCAAGGCTCACAGGCCAGATCCAGCTCACAACCTTTTTGGATTTGGCCCGTGGGACCGCCTTGGAGATAGGTGGTGGGGCGGCGGCAGCGGCGTTGATGGCGACGGCAGCGTTGCCGTGCCAAGCAGCGAGGAAGGACGGCGGCGGCGACCGACGGCGTTTTTGTCAGCCGCCGCAGGGCCTGGGCTCTTTCTCCCCCTCGTTTGGGGGCTCCCGGGAGTGTGCCCCAGTGGGTGCCCCTGCGGGGGAGGCAGCGTGGATGGCGCAGCGGGCGGCACACCGGCGATGTCTGGACGGCGAACGGCGAAGATGGGCGGCGGTGACGACCGGCAATGTTTTTTGGTGGTCGCCGCGGGGGCCTGTGCTCCTTTCCCCCCCTCTTGTGGGGGTTCCCCGGGGGTTCTCCGGTGGATGCCTCCTGGAGGGGAGTGGCGATGGTGGCGGTCGGTCTGAACGGCGTCGTGGGTGGCGATGGACGACAGGCCTTTCTGCTTCTTGCTTAAGGTTTCCCTACTCCGTTTTAACCCCTTCGCTTTTTGTCGGCTTTGTCATTTTTGGGGGGAGCGAGAAGTGGCGATGACATCATTGAGGAGTTTCCACCTGGGAATGGGGGACCTGGGCTGGCTGTTTTAGCTGGTTGGCGGCCCCCTCCCCCCCCCATGGCCTTCCTCGATTTATTTAGTACAACGAGACTCTGCTTTAGAATTGGGTTTGTGCATCGGGATGCGTGGAAGTTGCCGGTCGAGGCTTGGCTGAATTGGATGGCCAGCTCTCGACAGCGGT
>JANHFO010004081.1:77496-99056 GCA_032468095.1 Pareas carinatus
AAACAGGAAGAAATATACTATTCCTGTTTTCCTCCTCTAAAAACGTGCTGCGTCTTATGGAGCGAAAAATACGGTAATTTGTTCCCGAAGGTGAGGATGACCCTCCACATACAGATTTCTGGGACTTGACAAGAAATTGACTGAGCATTACATTCAAACACGTTTTAATATAATGTCTTATTTTACTGTTATTAACTTAGCTTATATTGTTATAATTGCTGTATTTGTATTATTATAAAGAAACAATGAGAGAAAGGGTTTGAGTATTAGATTAGGAGCAGAGAGGCCAGACTTCCCCTGCCCCTTTCAGCCACAGAAGTTATCTGGGTAATTTTGGGACAGTTACTCTTTCTGTATCCTTCCAATCTCAAAAACTGCTGCTTATGGGGAGAAAAGAAGGGAGCATGATGTAAGTCATCATGAATTCCTGAAAGAAAAATGGATACACATAAGATCAAATAAATATAAACTACTGTGCTTAGAGTTTGTTGATTGACATGGGGATAAATCCAATAAATAAACAATCCTAAGTAACAGTTCTGATAGTGTTTGTATACTTGTCACTCAAACACTTAGAGGATTTTAGCTGTCAAAGATGGACAACTTTTTATGTTTGCTGACTGAGTTCCTTTGGCATAAAGAATACTCCAACTGGTTCATTATTTTTAAAATTATGACAGTGATCAAAACTCATAAAAATGAGTTTTTATGGTCATATTTGAGATGATATCCACTTGTGTTTTCTCTGTCACCCCTGCACATAATTAATCTTACAGAGATGCCTGGTTTCACAGCATTGACAAGTAAAACACTGAATTATGGCCAGCTTATTAAGTCTTTTAAGGACAACACAAAAATGGAAAAAAGGTAATAGTGTGCCATTTATATTAATATGTATGACCCTGAAAAGGAGTATTGAAATGTCATCTCAATTCTATAATGTTCAGTTAATTGATTTTATTCTTTTTTAAAAACAGAGCAAAGCTTAAATAGGACTTTGACTATCATCTGCTGGCAATGAACTAATAACAGTTATTGTTCTAAATTCTAAAACAAAACAAAAATCTCCAGATCCATCAAATTGTGTCACATTTCTTCCTGTCTTGGAAAAATCTAGTCAATGAAAAATCTGTGATAATCCTCACAAAATTATACATTAGAAAATATTCCTCTGCTGTATAGTTAGCATTCTTCCAATGCACAATCAGTTGCTTGAGATGCAGAGCATAGAGTACAGAGACTGTTCCTGTGTATGATATATATATTAGCATTCAATATACATGTAATTTACTTTCCCATATTGCTTAACTACCAGATTATCCCTTTGGTTCAATAATTTTATTGCTCTTTTCAAATCTTTCTTTTTTTTCTTATTTCCAAAAGACACAAATCCTTCTACATCTGATGTTTTATTATGTACAAATACTATATAATTTCATTGTATGAGGTGCAATGACAATAAAGTATAAACTAGACTAAATAGAAACCTTCATTCATGTGCATAATTCTGCTTGATTAAAAAAAAACAGTTTTCATTAACCAAATACCTTGTTCATTTAAAATGTTACTTTTGATCGATAGTAATCCAGATTTTGAATTAGGGATGACTGCTTTCTTTACAGGCACATTTTTATCCAGCTAAAGTTGATATTACTGCTGCCTGTTTAGTTGATAACTTTGGAATTGTGTATTGTTCAAGGACCTTTCAAATCTATCTTTTTGAGTATTTTCACATAGTGAATTGTCACACAATCTGTAGGTAGAAATACTTCCAAATTAATGCCATTTTATTATTGCTAAAATGCTTTCATTGTCTGTTCTGAGGAAGATTGCCCAGTCAATTACATTGTATTGCATGATTTGAAATTCTCTTTGTTTCTCTCAAGGATGATATATTAATGAAGACTTTAGAAAGAATACATTTTGAATTTGGTTAGAATTCACTTCTCTTTTATCAGCAATTTCTTTGCCAAAGAAATCCTTTACAAATCTTCACATTTGTATTATAGAGTATGTTATAGGATTTTTATGTTTTGATCACATCCCTTGATAATTCTGCTAACATCTTTTCATAAAGAGTAAAGACTTTCCAAAAGACTAAATGACCATATAGTGTCTTAAATAATTCAGAATTTGTATATTGTCTGTGATAATAATCCTCTAAATTATAAGAATTTTGCTTTCATAATCAGCTGGCTTTACCTGCATTTTAGGTAGAAGATAAGAATGAATTTTGATTTAAATATATTTACATTTCATGTTTTAATTGAAAACAATTTAATAACACTTAAATCACAAATAGGTTTTATTGTTCACATTGCAGCTATTATATTGGAATCTGTTACAGTTTATCAAACCAGCCAACATCCTGACCTCCAGGAATCCTTGGTGAATTACTTCTCACAAGAGGTATTTTGTTTTCTGAATCATGTCGCAGTTCAAGAAGAGACTGTCTTCCATTTATTTATCAGGTAAAGAGGTTAGACCTGAACAGAGGTTAGACCAAGGAAATCTCTTGGGGATATTTTGCCGTGCTAACCAGGGAGAAATTTTATGGCTTTGTGAACTGACTCCGGTAACCATTATATGACAGCATTCAATCCACACACACAACATGCCAAATGTGTTTCCCAGCCTCAAAATGCCCAATCCTGATTTGGTAGTAGAGTGATTTTGCTAAATAAAATTCCATTTCCATTGCAGTCATGTGCCTAGATTAGGAATGAAGCAACTTATCTTTTTAAAGAGTCATAAACTCTATGAGCATTAAAACCGAAAATGTAAATAAATATTTGCTCTCTCTCCCTCCCCCTCTCAATATTTTTATTTGGACAGAGTGTTCCTGCTAGTGTTATTTTCTTCAGTCCTTCTGGTGTCAAATATTGTCTGAAGCAAATTTTGAAATTGTCAGGTGATCTCATTTCCAAAATTAAGGTAAGTTTTACATCAGAAATTTGACAAATAGTATTTTATAACTGCAAAAGAGATCTGAAAGCCATAAAGGTAATTTATCTGAAAGCCATAAAGGTAATCATTGAGCACATTTTTAAAATCATGCTTGATGACCAACACAGCAAGCGTATCTCTACTGCATTTTATCTTGCTTTTTTCACAACTTTTCTATTTTTTTTAAAGTTTAAATATTGTTCTGTATGCACAAATACATAAATAAATCCTATAACATGGCTCTCTTTTCAGTTTGCTGCTATTGGTCCAACAACAGCTGAAGCTCTTACAGCTGAAGGAATCTTAGTAAGCTGTACAGCCAGTCGCCCTACCCCTCAGGATCTGGCTGCTGAACTTAGAAAATGTCTCTAGCTGAAGTACATTTGAAGACTCAATGATTGAAATTATGTAATTTGCAGTAATATCTAAAATTAAAAATACCTTCTGTACTATTTAATATTGGGTTCTTTCTGACAGTCATTAGAAGTATATACCTTTGATGTTTTGAACACTTTTTTGTAGTATTAGTAGCAGCAATAAATGCACTAACCTGAGCATATAATGTGTATTCTAACTAATGCTTGATAAGCTAGATTTGTTTACACAAAAAGAATCTGAATTGTAGCTTCAGATCATGTTTTTGCATTCCCTTAGAAGTTAAAATGATATCATACTTGAATAATTCATCAGGTATATTTTAGGGAAGCAGAGCACAGAAATGATGAATTAAATCATAGGCATGAGATAAGAAAAAAAGAGGTAAATACATTAAATCTAGTTTTCATCAATACATTCACTGTATCTTTCTATACTTTTCTATCCTTGCAAATTATCTTTTATTTGCACCATATCCACACCCTATTCATGTATTGTTTTTTCTGTCACATTCCTTGGTCTATGATACAGTTTGTTTAAAATTCATTGTCCATCATTCAGATTCTCCCCCAAAACCCCAAAATATTCTGCATATAAAAATTAAATATATTCAGGTCCCCAAACAATAAAATTCTAAGATCACCCGGAGGCATTCCTTTTATAATTGTTCATAAATACATTAAACAATCATTCTTAGCTGACTCCCTGCTCAGTGTTCATCCATTTGCTATGCATTCTTTTTACCCCATGCATGCATTATTTTCATCTTAGACCATTTTACCATATTCATCAACCAATCAAGAACTCCAAAGTCTTCCATAATTCAAGCATTACTTATTGTGTTTTCTCTAAATCAATGCATTCACAAAAACTCTTTAACATTCACACACTCCTCAGTGATGATTACATAATAAAATTTCAAAATCTTAGTAGTCTTACACCTTAAACAAGAGAAGCCCAAGAAACAAAGAACAAGCCCTTGAGTTAGATAGTACAATAAAACCTTGAATTGGGAGTATAATTAGTTCCGGAACCATGCTTGTAATCCAAAGCACTCGTATATCAAAGCAAGTTTTCCCTAAGAAATAATGGAAACTCAGTCGATTCATTCCACAACCCTCCTCACTCTCCCTTCTGCTCTCCCCTCTCCTTCCCCTTGCTTCCTCTCCCATCTCACTTGATTCGTGCCAGTCAGCTGGGGCTGTGGGGGCTTCACCCTGTGCCCAACAGCTGATTTGGAACTTTAGAAACAAAATAGCATGGCCCCTAAAACAAGAAAAATCCAACCAGAATAGAAACCAAGTGAGCTGCACTCTAGAAGCTGGAGAATAAAGAAACACATATTTTTCTTTACTCTAAGCTCAAAGAAGGAAAGTCCTCCAAAGCTACAATGTTGCAAAGGGCTCATTTAGATTTAGATTTATTTATATTTCTATACCGCCCTTCTCCCCGAAGGGACCCTGGGTAGTGTACAGCCCTTTAAAATACATTACAAAACATATAAATAACATTTAAAAAACAATTTAAAATAATTATATCATGGCTGAATTTAAAAACCGAAATGTAAAACCAATTTCTAACATTTTAAAATTAAAATATTTAAAATTAATAAGATCTTTTAAGGGGAAAAGGTGTGATTAGGCCAACCCGGCCTGGATGAAGAGGTAAGTTTTTTTTTTAACATTAACATAGATAAAGGAGCAGCAGCTACTGCCAGAGTCATTTTGAAGCAAATGTTGCCAATAATCCAAAATTGAACAGATTAAACCAGGAAGCAAAACAAAAACCTGAAGATAATTTAAAGGTGCATTCTCCCACCCCATTCTTTCAAGCAGCTGGCTCAGATCTTTTCAATTCTACCACCAGTTGTCTGTAATCTCCAGGCTTGGGAAGAAAACCCTGAAAACACTTACAACAAGCAGATTTGCCTGTTGGTGCTGAACTGGGCTCTGGGGCTTCTCTTGCCGCCAAACAGCTGATTAGCTGTTCCCATTTGCAGAGCTCAGCTGGGTTTCCCTCTGGCGACAGCTGATTGGCTGTTGGGTGCCCTCAGATGGGCCCTGCTATACTCATAATGCAAGACATCGCTCATTTATCAAGTTAAATGTATTTTAAAAATTTGCTCATCTTGCAAAACACTCACAAAGTTACTGTTATGGGCAGAGGGACCAGATGAAGCAATGAACCTGGAAAGAGTTAACAGACTCCCTTCCCTGGCCTCAGAACAGTAGTCCCAATTATCCCCCAAGCCTCCAGCCAGAGACAGATGCAGGAGGCAATTCACAGCAAGGAGGAATGCAGGTTAAGAGATTAACAATGCCCACAGTCTGAGTTACGGGGGTCAGCAGAATTAGAGTCATCAATGTCCAAGTCCAAGGGTCAAGAAGCCGGAAATAAATGGAGTCCAAACCGAGGTAAAAACAGGAATGCAGAAACAGAAGCCAAGCCGAAGTCAGGAACACAGGAATGCCAAATAGGAAGTCAAGCCAAAGTCAGGAACATAATGCCAAAACAGAAGTCAAGCCAAAATCAGGAACACAGGAATACTGAAACAGAAGCCACGATCAAACAGTTGCTGAAGCTGAGCAACTGTTTGAAAGCCACCCTTTTTATCCCTCTGTTGAGGGTGGGGGCCACCTGCAATGCCCCCGGCGACACCCAATAGGTTGGCTTGCCTCCCTCTGCATCTCTCTACGCAGCCTGCGTCTTGTTCGTGTGTCTAGCAAACCATCCTCAGGTGTGTCCATTATAGCCTCTGGCTCAGTGCCAGCGTCTGCTTCTTGTTGATCTCCCATAGCTGTCAGGCTATCAAGCTTTATCTCCTCGTCCGCTAGAGGAACTGGTAAGACAGCTGTATAGGGAGGGTGGCTGGGCTGAGCTTGGTACAGCAAGGGAGGAGAGCCCCTCTCCCAATGACTCATCAGCTGAGTCCTCAGCCAGCAACTGAGCCCTTGAAAGGGGTTGAGGCACAACAGTTTTCGCAATCCAAGGTTTTACTCTATTGTGTCACAAATGGAAAAGCCTTCATCTGCCTAAATGAGAAACAGTCTACTATAGACGACAGTACTATATCTTTGATTACTTTGCTTTTTATATTTATGATACCGCTATCTATAAACTGAATAACTTATTAGTGAATTTACCAAGACTGATTCAACAGAATGACAAGGTAAGAGATACTGTTCTGTTAGGGAAGCTTCTGTGACAGATTTTAACTGAGAAATCTTTCAAATGCATTACTAGAAACTATGATACTAAAGTATATGAAAGCTTACACATTAGTATCCCCCTAATTTGTTCAGACAGAAAATATGATGCCCGATTGCTCCAAGTAGAGAACAAAAGGTACATTGCACTATTTAGTGCTCTGGCTTGCAAACTGACAGTTTCTACTCTGCAATTTCTCTCTGGTGCCAGAGTACATTAACTGTAAAGCTAGAGGGGAAGAGAATTGCTGCTTATATAATATAAAGGACAGGGTTTATGGGCACTAAAGCAATTCAGCTGTTTTTGTAGTCACTGGTCAGCATAATTATATGTATGATCCAGTCCACTAGAGCCAAGTCAGCTCTTGTTGAATTATTTCAGTTCCTGTACTTCAGGAGTTGTGTATCTGTTTTTCATCTTTATATCAACTCTTAGGTTCTCCTCAAATAAGAGCTTCATAGTAATTTGCTGCAGTGTTGATTCTACAAGGTGGAATACAAAATAACAGGTATACATTCTCCCCACAGAGATCTCATCTAGTTTCTATTAGCCCAAAAATGCTCACTGTTCCGCTCCACCGAACATTTTTCTTCACTGACAATCAATTTAAGGGTTCCATTCTGACAACAAGCCTTTTTCAAGTCAACTCCTCACATAAAGTTACATAAGAACCACATATTATTGGCTGCATTTTAAAGGCAAGGTAATTCCTTATTCATAACCTAGTATGATTTCATTCTTTAAGATCCACTAATTATAAAAAGCATAATTTCAGCAAGTATTGTTTTGAGAAGAAATAGTAGTTGCTACTTAATAAGGTTAAAGGAACAGTTGGCTACCTAATGAGGGATGCTACCATTTTGTTAAAGGGCAGAAATAATAAACAAGATATTCAATAATTGTATATAATTTAAATGTGTATTGTTTTGCATAATTATAAAACCTATAATTTTTGAAGATCTTGGGATGTCCCTTTCAACAACCAAAAGTAGAACATCGTCCCTTTTAGCCTGAAGGCATTTCATGAACATACACATTTTCTACTGAAAAGGACCAATTTCATGGGAGTAAAAGATAAAACAGAACAATAAACATACACTACGATCTAAAGCAGCTTTATTTGTATTGGAGGTATTGCTATCTGCTATTTAGAAAAAAAAGTCTTTAACATTTGGAGAAACAGGAATTAAAGAGAAAAAATAGGCTACATTTAGTATTCTGCAAATTAATACATTTATCAAATTATAAGTAAAAGTGCATCTCAGAGGTTCTGGTTTAGATTGCTTCCAAAATTTGCAAGCCATTTAAGAAATCTGTTGTTTCAAAGGTTTGGTTTATTAATACTGTAACTCATTCTATAGTACAATTATAAATTAGTTTGTGAAATAGATCTTAATTACAACACTTAATTTGAATTAAGTAGCTTGCATCCCTTCAATCGCATAAGGGTGTGATTTCTGCCAAATACTGCATTGATAGCTGTCCAAAGTATTCTCTAGTCTCTAGAAGCAGAGGAATAGCTGTCAGAATGCAAATTAGGGGGATGAGTAACTAGAATTCAGAGTAAGACCTCAGAGCTAAGATTAGGAATTCTGTTAAATGATTCTGAACCACACTGGAATATATAGTAAAACCTCAAGATCATTTTTTTTAATGTTTTGTGTGGGAAGCATTCAGAAGAGGACAAAATAATAATAAAAGTTGGTCCAAGGAAAGAAAAATGACCAAGTTCAAAGGTTACATAGAATATTTGATTAAGCAATGGAGTAATAATTGCCAGATATGATTAAATTATGTCCTCTATTTTTTTAAAAAAAACAAGCTATAGAGCCTTGGCTATGTTACACATGGTGAATATTTCCCTCCAACTCTGAAAGTTAATTTTTTGAGACAAAGGATGGGTTTGGGACAGTGGAATGGGATGGGGTGAGTTTTTTGACCTTTTTGTTTAGTTTGAGAATTTGGGTAGGGCTACATAAAGATGCTTAGCCTCCAAAGTTCAATATATCTATTTAAAATATTAAAATACGAGTGGGGTAAGGAAGCCCCTCCAAATAAACTGAACCATACAGAAGCCAAATTGCTCATAGGTGCACAGGTGGAAACATTGTTGGAAACATCTGTAGTCACCTCAATTTTTCAACTAGCATTCCACTAACACTACTATTTAAATAATTGTTTTGCTTTGGCACTTAAAATATTTTTAAAATACAGACAATAAAAAGCTCAGAGCTTTAACTTTACCCTCCATATTTCCTATGTTTCTGATTGAAACATGGTCTAGAGATACTTATAAAAATAGTTTCTAGCAATTTGCTGAAACTCATTTAAAAGAGGAAAAGAAGAAAGCTGTCATATAATAATTTTGGGTGATGAAAAAGGACAGTAAAGAATGATCAACAACCTAAACATTGGAAGGTGTCAGTAGATGGGAAACTAAGAAAAGAAAATTAAAAGTGGGCATGAGTTTGGGCTGACAAAATGCATAGAAACTGCTGGGGTTACGGAGAAGAAAATCAGTAAAAGGGCTATGTCAAAAAGGACTAGCTTAACTTCAAAATGACAGAAAAATATTGGATGTTTAACCTTTAAAACCATGAATATGACAGAAAAGGGGCCACACAGTATCTGATTTGCATATGATGAATTGTTAAATGGCAGAATTGTACTGACCAGACTTTAGAACAGAAGTTTGAAACAATCACCTCAGGGATTCCCAAGGGATGTTGCAAGAATTGTGCTGGTAAATAGATTCATAATATTGTTTTGTCATTTTAACATGTGAACGCCTCCACTCTAAGACAAATGAAAGCAGCTGTTATTAAATAACCTCATGGTAAATAGATACGTGTTTTTCTGCATGGACAGCTGTCCTACTTCTGCCATTTATTTAGGTTCCTGCACAAATTTATATTTAGCATGCCTGACAAACTAGTCATGGGAAGCTTTTAGTGAGGCATCTGTGACACTATTAATTTTCAGAGGTGTCTACTAGTACAAAATATCTATAGATCAAAATATTCTAAACAAAGTAGCTAAGGGGCCATTAGGTTGCAATAAATGCTATCATTGCTAACTCTGTAAAATACAAGTGTTGCTTTTGGGAAGAGAAGAGAACAGGAACACAAAATAAAAGTAGTAAAATGCTAGCCTATAGGACTCATTTTCAATAAAACACATTTTAATATACAACTTTATTTGTATTTTTGAAAAAAATTGTGGCTGAAATGCAAAATAGTTCACATGCCTTACACAACATTCTTCCTCCTGAAGTGAGCTTAGCCCAAGCCCTCTTAATGTTCTGTAAGTCTTCCGAACCTGGCTATGTCTTCAATTGTGGGGACCCAAGGGCACCATTAATTATTCCTTGTGCCTTGTGGTCTTTTATATTTTAATAGCAATTATTTTACATTTTTAATAATTGATCTTTTATACATTGTTTTAATTGTTTTGCACCACCCACTTTTGTAAGACGGATGGCCATATACATTTGATAAATGATGAACTGCTTGACCCTGCTAGGACAACTCCCGTTAGTAGGATACAAAAGAGCCTTCTCTCCTGTAGCGCCCACCCTTTGAAACATTTTACCCTCAGGAATTCTGGGAGTTGAAGTCCACAGGTCATAAAAAGGCCATATCAGGTTTGGAGTTTGAATGCCCATGAGTATAATGAAAAGATTAATATGGAAAACAGACAAATGAAGAATACTAGGGGATAAACTATATAAATATGATATTAGTTAAATGGATATGATGTTCAAAATTTTTAAACTGCTAATTTGTGAACTATGCAATAAATAATTTAGTTTGCTAATAGTTTTTATAAATTAAGAAAATATTCTGAAACTTTCTAAATGGATGTTAATAATATGAATAGATGGTTAAAGAAATGGAAGGAGTAGGTGGGAAATGGATTTAATAGATTTGACAAACACTGATAAAAGAAATTTGAAATGTAACCATTTGGTTGATGTTGATTGAAATATGTAAGCACATTGTTTTATGTTTTGTTGAAAAAAATTAATAAAATTCTTTCAAAAAAATTAAATAAATAAAAGTAAAGGGTTTCCTCTCTCCATTTATGTCTGACTCTAGGGATGGTGTTCATCTCGATTTCTTAGGCAAGGGAACTAGCATTGTCTGAAGACATTTCTACTGCCATGGCCAGCATACACCGAGGCATACAGAACACCATTACCTTCCTACTGAAGTGGTACCTGTTTATCTACTTGCATTTGCATGCTTAAAAGTGCTGGAGAGGCAGGAGCGGGAGCAAGTAATAAGAACTCACCCTGTTCTGCAGTGCTTGGTTCCCAAAGCCAGACTGCCAGCTTTTCAGCTGACAACCTAAGAATCTTTAACAATTGAGCCATCACACTCCTCTGATAAATAAATAAAACGTGATAAGCTCTGAACTTTTATTAACATTCTATGAAGACTGAATCTTTAAATGAAAGTCTGATTAAGTATGAAATGATGTTCAACGTTGCAGCACCTATTTGATTTTGGAAAGTTATGTTCCTTTTAAAAACTTTATTTATTAATTAAATTTGTGTAGCTGCCCGTCTCACCAAAAGTAACTTTGGATGACACACAATAGTCAAGTACAAAAATACAAATTATAAAAACAGGATATGCAAAAATATAGAAATCTACATTAAAATAAATAAATAAATAGTATAAAAAACAAATATACAAACCCATACACAAATGGCCACTTCAACAGTTAGAGTTCTTTAAGCAAATCTTCAGATTTCTGGGAATATTAAGTCTGATGACATAACCACATCTTGAGGGCCTTCCAAAATGACATAACTAATGGAGCTAATCTTTGGAGTGAAAGAATGCTTCCTTACTTATGTGCTACAGCAGGGAAGGCATGTCTCCTGGGATCCCCCAAAATGTAGATTTTTTGTTGATGGTACCTGCAGCATGCCCTCTTTTGTCAGATCTAATGAGTTGAACTGAAATAACCAGGAGGAGGCAGTCTCTTAGAAGCCTTGTTCCATGCCTTGAAGGAATTTAAAAATTAAAAACAGCATTTGAATTGGACTCAGGAACAACCTGGATACCAATCTAGCTCACAGAATAAAACATTCAATGTTCTAGAAGCATATACAATTGCCCACTCTAATGCATTCTGTATCTGTTGAAGCTTCTGGACATTCTTCAAGGGCAGTTCCATATAGACCACATTACAGTAGTTTTACCATAATTTTACACTTTTTACGCATTTTTCGCTCCATAAGACACACTTTTTCCCCTCCAAAAAAAGGGGGGGGAAGTGTATGCGTCTTATGGAGTGAATACCCGTATTTTCAACCACCCCAGCCCAGGCTTTTGCCGGTGCCAGTGGCAACCTGCTTCCCCCGCCCCTTGAGCTTAGCCTCTTGCTGCCAGCAACCCGCTCCCCTTGCCTAACATTTTGCCAGCCCCAGCAGCAGCCTGCTCCAATCTGCACCAGCCCAGCCTTTTCCCGGCGGCTGCGGCGCCCCTGCTTGCAGAATTTGGCCCGCCAGTTCTAAACCAGACCTGGAGCGAGAAAGGGAGGGGGAGGGACCCCCAGGGTTAATCGAGCTGAGCCTCCTCCATCTGATTCGAACCTGGGGAGATGGGGGGGCCCGCCTGGAAAAGCAGCTCCCCGCTGGGATCGGTTCTCGGAGAGGTTGCAAAGGGGGGTTCTTCTCTGCCTTTCCCAGGGATCGATTTTATCTTGGGAACCTCCCTTCAAGCCTCCCCTCTCCGATGTGAGCAGGGGTTCGGGCTAGATCTTGAGAAGCAAGGCATCCTCTCTGCACTCTACATCTTCGCTGCAGAAAGATCTGCTCGACTAAAAACTCCAGGGTGCTTACAGTCAGATGTAAAGCGCTACTGGAAGCCTCCCAAAGCAACCCGAAGGCTCCCAAAGCGCTTTACAGCTGACTGTAAGCGCACGAATTTTACAGGTTACTGAAAGCGCCGTGGAGTTTTCAGCTGAGCGGATCTTTCCACAGCCCTCTGGATCAAGTAAGGAGCACCCGGGGATAGCAGGGAGGGGAAGCCAGGTGTTATTTGGGGGTGAGGGTGTGCAATCTACCATGTTTCCCTGAAAGTAGGGCATCCCCGAAAATAATATTCAGAATATTTTTCCCCTGTTTTTTCCCTCTAAAAACTAGGTGCATCTTATGGTCGGGGGAGTGAAAAATAAGGTATGTTAAATATTGGATCAACATTCTAATTAAGCATTCTGCCCCCCTTCAACTTCTTGGTCATTCATCAGGCCCGCAGACTTCCATCTTTGTACACATGCAATAAAGATAGATTTCCACATGCACGCAACTCTAGAGAGCTTCTGTTGCTATCTTATTTCCAATTCAACTATACCAAATTATCCTCTGTCTACTCTTGACTCAGAATCTCCATGCTGAGAGCTAGGAGTCACATTTCAGTACCAAAGTCCAGTACTATAGTGGAATGTGGGAACGATCTTGGGAAACAGGACAGAGAGACACTGCCAAGGGAATGGTCAGATAAGAGACAGCATAGCCGGCAGCTGGTTGGCAGGCAGGGTAGAGTTCCTAATTCCTTGGATGCTAAAAGAGACGGGAGGGAAGAAGAATTTTGCTTTCAGACTTATATTAGTTTAGTTTAGTTTATTTACATTTTTATACTGCCCTTCTCCAGAAGGACCCAGGGCAGTGAACGGCCAATAAAACATAATAAATTACAACTATAAACAATATTAAAAATACTAAACTGGTTGGCTGAATTTAAAAAATTCTCGTCCCCCTCCAAAACAAACATCCAAATTAAAAACAAAGGGGAGTTAGGACAGCCCAGCCTGAACAAATAAATAAGTTTTAAGGGCACGGCAGAAAACCGGAGGTCCGTGATCATGCGTATATCTGGGGGGAATTCATTCCAAAGGGTAGGGGCTGCCACAGAGAAGGCTCTACTCCTGAGGGTTGCCAGCCGACACTGTTTGTCCGACGGCACCCTTATGAGGCCCTCTCTGTGGAAGCGTACTAGGTGGTGGAAGGTAACCGTTGGTAATAGGCGGTCCTGTAGATATCTGAGTCCTAAGCCATGGAGCGCTCTAAAGATGATAATCAACACCTTGAAGCACACCCGGAAGACCACCGGAAGCCAGTGCAGCTCGCGCAGGAGAGGAGTAACATGGGAGTGACCCCTCGCCCCCATAATCCCTCGCACGGCCATATTCTGCACCAGTTGAAGCTTCCGGGCGCGACCCAAGGGGAGCCCCATGTAGAGAGCATTACAGTAGTCCAGGCAGTAAATGACTAGAGCTTGAGTGGCCATGCGTAAGGGGTTCCAATCCAGAGAATGGCGCAAGTGGCAGATCAGGCAGACCTGATAAAAAGCCCCCTGGTCATGGTCGCCAAATGCCCTTCCAAAAACAGCTGTGTGTCCAGGAGGACGCCCTTCCATGGGGGCTAAAATATTGCCCCCAATAGCCAGTGATGGAACCAGCTGGCCATATTGGCATGCCGGAAGCCACAGCCACTCGGTCTTGGAAGGATTTAGCCTGTGCCTGTTCCTTGATGTCAGTTCCCAGGGTCACCAGATAAGTCAATCATGTTTTTGTAATGCTACCTTGGTAGTCTTGCAAGTCTGAAAGTACAATTCCCTCTTCCTACCATCTCCTTTACCATCTAAGAAAGAATACTTTTTTGAGTTTCTTAGCCCCCCCCCCACCACCACACACACACTGTCCAGCAGTGGAGTGTGCTGTCTCTTAATTGATGATTTTCTTGGCAGCATTTCTTTGCCCAGATTTCCAAGGTATTTCCCATATTCCATTACAAGCACTAAACAACCCAGTCTTCAACACTCTAGCAAAAGCATAAAACCAATTAAATATTCTAATTGCCAAACTTGAATCACAGTAATTTTATCTTGGAGACAAACAGCCATTTTGCTTCTTTCAACGGCATTGTCTTGGCATCTACTCTGCTCTGCCGTGCGTTAACTGAGACCTGAAAAACAGCTTGACACTTTACAGCTGCCCTTTGTTGCTTGTAGATTTATTTGATGCTAAATTTGGAATGCAGTTCTTTCACTCCAGACAGAATTATTGAGCTGGATAAAACTAAGAGAGATAATAGATTAGCATATCATGCTTTCAAGTAAAGTAATGTGCCAAATCAGCCAAATCAGTTGGATTCATGCTTATCCAGACAGAACTAACTCTTTATTTAATCAGTTGAAAAATATGCCAAAGTAACATTTAACAGCCTCAAGTGTTGCTTTTTCTTGAGAAGATTGTATAACCTTGCAACTATATCAGCTTAACTCTCAAGAACATGGACAAGCTCAGCTAGTTCCATACTGTGGCCTTTGCAACATTCAGCGTTCCTTATATGCTTGTTATAAAATTTTAAATTCTACATTGTGTGGTGTCACTCATCTACCAGTACTGGATTCTGAGAAGTCCATCATCAGAGCAAGATATTGAAGGTCTTATTGCTACCATCAGTGATATCCAAGGAAGCCTAATGGATCTCTCTTCAATTGTGTTCTTAATGTCTGTAATTTGGAGGTAGGCCAGCTAGGATTGGCCATATTAGATGCCTGGAGTATTTGGGTTCTTTGACTCATGCATTCGTTGGATAGATATTATTGTATCATCATTTGTAGCACATGGAAGGAGCCAACAAAGCTCTCTATAGTGCCTGCCTAGGCCTTGTTCTAAACTGGGGACAGTGAAACTGATTATTTGGGTTAGAGATATGCATGGCCTTTGAGTAGGCTGCGCTTAACTATAAACAAAAGCAGGGCAAAGGAAAAAAATGGGAATGGAAAGCAAAATAACATTTGATTTAAATTATGTTTAATATATTCAGTATGTATTTGTTTCGGTTTCTCTTTTCTTTTAGATTGAAGATTATATTTAGTTGCACATTTTGGAAGAGTAATGGGGTAACAGCAAGCAAGATTATTGGTGACCTACATAACTCTTTCTTAATCAGTTGTGCATCTTGGCTCTAAGAAGCCCTTCTTCAGAGTAAGACAGTGACTCAGTCTTGGCATAACCAATAACAATTTTAAAACTCTTATAAGGTAGTTTCTGTGATAGGTAAACTTCTGTCATATGCTTGCAAATCCATTTTTCAGGGCTTATAAAATTTCGCTGAAAGATGAAGCATGGAATAATTTTTCCAAATATCAAACCAAAGGCTATGAGAGTCATGATTGCATGCATGTTATTTATGATACAATTGTATTAGAGGAAAATACTGTATGTATTAGCCAATGGTGACAGATCATCATTTTTGGCTCCTTGAAATATGCCACTTCCAATTGTCTTAGTGCAATTACCAGGAGAATAATTAAATACAAATGCGAGTTATTCTCCAGTTCTGTTAAGGATTACTAGGCATTGTGAATAATAGTGTCAAGTTATTTTCCAATATCTGGAAGATGCCTGATTGGGAAAGATTTTTCTCCTTTTCTGTTCCTTAGGTTTTGCTAAATGGATTGCACATTTGATCAATATTTAGATTATTATCATTATAAGCAGAATGCTGCATTTATGATGGTTCAGCTCTGAAAGTTCTGAGAGTTGACAGAGACACACACAGACCTCCAATGGTACAGTTCTCAAATTATTAACTACAACAGACTTCAGAATTCACACAATACCTTGGTGGGTGGAAGCTCAAAAGAAATGGAAAAATTATTCTTTTCTCACCAACTTTCTGAAATCCCCATCATCACTTTCATAGGGTAGTTGCTATTTATGAGAGCTAATTCCAGGGCCTGGTAATGGAAATGATTGTTATTCCTATTTCAAACAGGCTAACTGCAGAAGTGTCCTTTTATATTAGAAGGGAAAGTTTAGTAAGATCTTTCCCAATCTCATGGCCTCCATGTTTTGAACTGCATTAAGACCACGCAAGCTGAATAGGACAAGATGGGGACATGACACTCTTCCAACCACCAGGTGGGTATGTACAACTTATATTCGGTGTTTATAAAGAATCACCGTAAAAAACCCAAAATGTATTGGTTTTACATATGGAAGTGCTGCTTCAGTATACCATAATATTAGAATGATGCAAATTAAAGGGCATTAGGAAAGACTTTTCTGAATGTATCTTACTAAATTATTCAGTTAAAAATAGAAATGGGAAAAGCAGGTAGCAATAGAATCTACCATTTTTATTTTAAGAAGTTCATTTCAAGTCCTATTTTTTTCAAAAAATATTTTCCCACCAAGTCAGAAATAGCTCATTCTGAACAATCTATGCAATTGTTGCACTTTAGCAGCCTTAAGGCAATAGCAGCTATATTAATGAACCTCTTTTTTATGTGGAACATGAGTAGAATTAAAGACACTTCCTACAACACTTATCTCGAGATAAATTCCAAGAAGGGAAAATATTATTCGTCTTACTCTGAGTCTTATGCCTTGTGAATGCCAGTTCAATTCTAATATCTATTTTCTTTTTTTTGAAAAATAGCTAAAGAACTAAATTTCTCAACGATGGGAAACAGTGAAGCACTAAAACCAACCAAATAATTTTTCCTATTGGGTGATTACATTTTTTTCTTCTTGTAACATCTTTTTCTATTCATACAGAGGTGTACCTGGCTCCATATGAGTTTGAATATTTTTATTTCTTTAGATAGCATAGACTCAATAGGATCTGATGGTTTAAATGAACAAATCCAGTCAGACTGATAGATTTTGAATAAATAATTAATAATAATAATACTTGATAACCACTGGAATAAACAAAATCATCACCAGTCATTTGCAAAAGGTAGTTTTACTTGTAACACTTTACATCCTGTGATGATGCCAACATCAAACAACATCTTCCTATACCAGGTGTTTGGGAAGGCCTCAATAGATGGATAAAAATGACAAATGCAGTCTGAGCGTCTGGTCGACTGCGCAATGAACCATAATAATAATCATCTTGTGTAAGAAGATTGCACAAACTGGCTATAACATGATATGACACAGTGGCCAAAACAATTCATTGGAACATATGTAAAAATTATCATGTGATAGTGATGAAAAATTGGTGAGAACATATAGTTGAAAAAGTAGTAAAGAGGTTAAAATATTGTGAGATTTCCAAATGCAACTAATTTATTCTTAGCTTATAACACACCACATTGTACTGTGGTTGAAAAGAAAAAAGTATGGATAATTGATGTGGCAATTCCAGGGAATAGTAGAATAGAAGACATAATTGAAGAAGATAATAAAGTATCAAGATCTGAAAATGAAAGATTATGACATAAACCAGTCCTGGAAACCAACCGTGATGATCCCACTGGTCACCAGCAATCAAGATTCTATACAAAAAATCCTGGACATCACTTAGAAAATTTATGCATTGACAATATTCTATCTATCAATTACAAAAGACCACTCTGTTTGGATCCACGCATATGGTAGGGCTGATACTATATAACATCTTAAGTTCTTGGGAAGAACTCAATGCTTATCAAGGCCAATACAACTTGCAGCTGTGATTTCACAATTATCATGTAATAGTGACGAAAAATTGGTGGAAACATATAGTTGAAAAAGTAATAAAAATGAAGAGGTTAAAATATTGTGGGATTTCCAAATGCAAACTAATTTAGTCTTAGCTTATCACACAATATATTTTCTGTGGTTGAAAAGAAGAAAGTATGAATAATTGATGTGGCAATACCAAGGAATAGTATAATAGCAGTGTGCAGAGTACATTCACAGTAAAGAGACTGAACTTCCACAACACCTAAAAGTTGCCATAGTAGCAAGCATTCTTGTGTGCAAGTCTCCCTACAAAGAGGATCCACCCACAAACAGTCACAGGTAAGCAGTTCTTCAGTTAATTTCCACAAGAGAGGTAGGCTGGGGAATATGTTAAAGTGATCACAAAGAGTTTACTTCTTCCCATAGTGGAAGAGAAGTCAGGGATGTTTTTCTAAAAGGCAGAAAAACATTTCATGTTGCAATATAGCTAAGCATTCATAGAAAGTAATGAGTTGAAATGATTTCTGCTATAATGCCCCAAAGAAACTGATTACTCACCACATTGTCTGCCAAAACCTCCCTGACTATTCTCTAAAGGCTTATATCTGTTAGCTGCAGGCATTACATGAATTCCCTCCCATTTCTGAAGGCATAAAAAGAGAACTTGCACATTTTTCCTTAAATGAGGTAAAACAAGCAAATAAATATAAGTACATGACATTTGCTGAACAGAAGAAAAATGTGAAAGGCTAAAGGACATTGTTAACCACCAGTCAACAGCAATTATCTTGTAGAAACATAAGTTTAACGTGAAAGCACAATACACATGAGATATTAAATAATGTGTCACATTTATTAAAAATGTTCTGCCTCACTGAATTTTTTTCACAACAAAAGTCTGAAATCTGTTGATTTGGTCTCTGTGTGTATGTGCACTACATGTTGTAGTTATTTAAGTACAGAGTAGTACATCTTAATTCAGGGATATTTTCTATGGTGATATGAAAACAAGATTTGGAGGGGATCTTTTCTAAAGGAAAAAAAACCAGTTTCAGTGATGAGACCACTAAATGATCATTTAAAAGAGAATCCTGGCTCAGAAGCTTAGAAAAAGATTTGCATAACCCTAGATCCTTTAGTGAGAGTTAGACTAGTCTCCTGTGTGACAGTTACAATCCTTCCCTTACATCTTATTTGCTGCAGCTTGAGGCCCTAGACCTCAAACATACTGTCATCATGGGCCAGTGCCACTGCTACCACAGCCGCTGCAACCCTCCCTTCCCCTCCCACATTGCAACACCCTGGAAACCTCCACCAACCCCTCCACACCCCGCAATCCCCAAGGATTGAGTAATAAGACAATTTCCAGAAACATCTTTTGCTTGGAGCACAGGAAATTATGGTGATCAGTTCAAATGATGTAAGCACTACTAGGAAAATATGCACACGATAGACTTGTTTTTACATGGTTTCTATTCTAGCTAATTTTGCTTGAGACTCCCTCACTCCACAAAGTTCCATATGAAAAGTCTTTTCCTATAAATAGATCTAATTTTATTCACTTCCCCAAACTGAATTTGCTGTCTTTCTCAAATGTTTATATCAGTATCCTTTCCTATCCTAATTTCTATTTTTAAACCTATGGGCCATGCACTTCTCTAATAGGCTAATTATACTGTTTCCACTTCATTTCTAGATCTCAGTGCCAGAAAGGGAAATGAACATCTTCTCACACATAATGTAACTACCTCTTGAGAAACTCTAATAAAATGCCCTGAAGCATTTTTCTGAGATTAGAAAAAGGAGCCACTGACTGCTTCAGTATTTCATTCTGAAGATTATGTTTATACATCATTTTTGTAGTGCACAACCAGGCAGCTGTAATTAGGTAGAATAAAACAAAATTCAGAATATCTTCTTAGTCTATTTGTAAGCTGTGCATGGCTCTATAGTTCTGAACGCCTGTTTTATATTGATAGTCTATTCTCCACGCAAATCACAAAATGCACTCAATCTGTGTAGTCATGAGTAGATGTTCATGACCAGAGAAGTCCTTATGTATTTTTCTGGGTATATACCATAGCAATGAAGAGTCAAGGCAGTGATTAAACTTGTTTTCCATGAAAATAGTGTATGCTATTTGGAAATTTGTCATATAAGAAACTTAATCCTGTTACTGAAATAGCCCATTTGTTGGGATTGTACAACACAATGAATAATAAACTAACTCTATGAGTTACATTAGTATCACAGAAACATACCTAGAAGGTTAAAAGGTTAAATTTAAACCTTTTAAAATTAAAAAGTTAAAATCAAAAAGGATTAATACATTCAGCAAATGCAGATTAGTTCTGACAATCAAATATGTTTAGTGCATTCAAGTAGTGTTGGGTTATAATGAGTTTTACTCTCTTTAAAATGTATCAGAATATTAACTGTTTATCCTTTCTAAGTTCTAATATGTTTCAGTTAAGTTTTACTAAATATTTACTTTTGTTGATCTAGTTGTGCTTTCCATTTAATCTTTCTTCAATCACATTATTTTCTATTGTCTGCCCTTCATTTCTTTTTCATCTTTGATTTCTGTATCTCCTTAGTATTTGTCTGAGTGTAAAAATTATTTCATAATTATTTGTCCCTCTCCCTTTGTGTGAACTTTATTACCTCCCTTGCTTCTTCCCTCTCATTATTTTTGCAAAATATATTTACAAAGAAGCTGCTAAAAATTTAAGTATGAAGTGCTTCTGGGCTTGATCCCTGGCTTCTGGATTCCCTCAACATATTGTTATATTTATTTTTAAAAACATCTTTTCTCTTTAAGAATTCTGGACCGAAATACAGAATCGGCATCTCCAGCATTTGGCCTATTTGAAAATCATGCTGAAGCTCTATTTTAGTAGTCTATACAATGATTTCATTTAGGGTAGACACAACTGGGTGGAACAAAATTAAAAGCTCCAGCCAGAGTTGCCAAGTTCTGCCAGTAATTCAGAGCTGCTGGCAGAACATTTCTTGATAGCTTTAATCAAAGAATCCTTCAGTGTGCTGAAAGAAATGCCCTTTCTTCTTTGTCCAGTGAGATTTTAATATGATGACATCTAACAGCTCTAAGATCCACAATCTATAATGTGACAGTTATCTTCTAAAAGAAATATCAGGCAATATGATAATACATTGTCATGATACATGGCACAACATGCCTGTTTGAACCAAGAAGAACTGGACTTAATATTTTGATGGAAGAACAAAA
This sequence comes from Pareas carinatus, assembly GCA_032468095.1. Classification (NCBI taxonomy): domain Eukaryota; kingdom Metazoa; phylum Chordata; class Lepidosauria; order Squamata; family Pareidae; genus Pareas; species Pareas carinatus. The sequence goes on from JANHFO010004081.1 coordinate 98,756, forward strand.
AGAAATAATTGGAACCTATTAGCTAGAAGATGGAAAGTAATTATAAGATATTACAATTCACAGAAAAGGACTGAAGCTTTTTAAACTGGCATTTTTATTAACTTTAACTATGATTTACGTTGATTATGATAAAGCAGGGTTTAATTTTTAACACACTGGTAGGCTGTTTCATCTTCCTGTTCATAATCCAACCACAATTCTCCATATGATTTAAAAGTCTGCATGGAAAGGGAAGGGTGAATTAAAATAACAACAACAACAACAACAACAACAACAACAACAACAACAACAACAATCCTCC
>JANHFO010004081.1:145427-159776 GCA_032468095.1 Pareas carinatus
ACCCCCACCCCCGAATAACAACCGGCTATCCCCAGGCGCTCCTTATCTCATGGAAAAGTCAGGGCTGGAGAGAGATCGGCTGGCCTGAAAACTCCAGGGCTTCGAATCTGCACACTTTCAGCCAGCTGGGAGGCGCTTTGGAAGCACTTCCGGTAGCTGGGCAGGAGAATTCCAAGTCCTGGAGGCAGCCCTGTCATGTATGCTTCACTGCCTCTCCTGTATGAAATTATTCTGCATGAGGTAAGGAGCACCCGGGGATCGCAGGGGGGGGGAGGAGCCAGGTGGTATTCAGGGGTAGGGGTGGGCGATCTACCGTGATTCACCGAAAGCAAGGTCTTATTTTTAGGGGATGCCTTATCTTCCAGCAAGAGGCAAAAATGTAAATAGGTCTTATTTTCGGAGGATGTCTTATTTTTGGGAAAACACGGTAGTTTGCTAAATTATCACATAGATGAATATATACACTTTCTGCAATTCTTTAAGATAGGACTTGAATCAATGGGTTTAAAAAACAAAGCATATTTATGTTAAATATTGGATAATCTTTCCTGTAAAGTGTTTTAATAGTAGAATGTGACATCTTGGAAGACGATGGACATCCCTTCATTAAATGTTTAAAAAGACTAGATAGCCACTTAGGAGTACTTGTACCAGGGACTTAAAATAGTATGACCTGTAATATGAATCATATATAGGAATACAGATACTGTAGATATTGTGCTTTTAAATCATTTTAATACAAAAAATGGAAAGAAAAGAATCCACTTCTTTCAAGAGACTTCTGGGAGACAGTATGCAAAGTTGGGTTTTGAAAGCATGATAGAAATAACATTGATGCTTTTGAAATTTGGTATTGAAAAAGACTTCTGAGAATGTTATGGATAGCCCAGTAAACTAACAAATGAGTAATAGGACAAATCAGAGTGACAAATTACTGTATTTTGAACATAGATGTATACTGTCTCCTAGTGGTCAATATAAATAAAAATACCAAGTAAGGTATTCACTGTTTAAATTAAAGATGGGGAAATTCTCCTCCTTCCAATCTGCATGTGTCTGTGTAAGAAAGTCATGTTAAACCTTGCATGTTAGTGTTTGATGTAATGTAACATTCATAACTGATCAGAAAGCTTAAAAAAAGGAAGATAGACTATATGTCAATCATGCCAGCTAGGTGACTTTACGAGTCACTCAGTCTTAGCCCAACTCACTTCACAGGATTGTTGTAGGAAAAATTGGAAGAGGAAAAAGTATTAGGTATTTTCAGTGTTTTGAGTTATTTATAAAAATAATATCAGGATAAAAAATCTTTTAAAAGTCTAAAGATAGGTGCTTTCTGTAGAATAAACATTGAATGTTTTCTTTTACACAAGAAAAAACCTCAGTTGGATAAGTAACAACTATTTTAGTCTGTTACTTCACATTGTCAAAACAGGGTACTCACAAGCAGGAGTTAGAGGGTTGGTTTGTGATCTGTGCATTAAAATACTAAATATGCAATGTAGACATTTTCCTGCCAAGAGTTCTGTTGGCTGCCATCTAAAATGACCCAGAGTTTATATTTTTATTGTTACCATGGGTTTAAAATTTCAGAATGAACAGAATCCAATCAGTTGGAAGTAAAGCTCTGGGAAAACACTTGAATGAACTATATATCATATTCAACCTTAACTGTGAGATTATAGTCCATTGTGGGGGAAAAGAAATTATTATTTCTCAGTTCCACATAATATTGATGACTAAAATGTGGCAACTCAACGGAGGGTTGGCGTTAATGTGAAATAAATGACTTTTAAATTAATGAAGATGCTTTCCACAAAGTAAAGTGGATTTGTGATTAAAAGTGGGGGGGAAATACCTGGCAGTCTCAGTGGAAAAGTATAGAATTCCAGCTTTTGCCTTCCTTAATATGTAATTGGGAGGGGGCATACACTTTCTTTGTTCACCTTTGTGTTTAATGGTCTGCAGCACTGCTGACTGCACATTCCATTGAATCCCAATTGGGAAATCCTTCAAGGCTCCCCCCCCACACCTCCAGACGAGCAAGGGTGGGCAGTCAGATACCCTTTTCTTATTTGCACAGTATCTTCTTACCCCACCCAAACTTACAAATAATTTGGAACACAAATTCAGAAGAGACACATAAGATGAACTATTATATCTCTAAACCAGGAGTGTCAAACTCAATTTCAGGGTCACTGCTGGCACTGTGGGCCACCCTCTCTGATGTTCCCCCCCAGACGCCCCTGCCTCTCTGCAGACGCTACCACGTCCAGGGTGGCACTGAGCCAGTTCCAAGGAGGCCACAGGCTAGATCTGGCCCACGGGCTTCGAGTTTAACACCTCTGCCTTAAACTATCTGAGTGTCACAGAATGAAAAGAGCCACAGAGATAACCAAGCAATACTAGAATGCTGCAGATAATAAATAGGAAATAATAAAGACTTGCCAAAGTTAGTAGTATTAATATTTAAATGCAAGTCCAAAACATGAATAAATGGAGAAAGCAAGTTGAGAAATTTGGCAAGGATCATATTCCAAATTGAACTGCTATATGTTCCATTGATTTAAATATCTAGATGTTTATTTAGTAATAACCCATCACTTACTTAGATACTGGTAAGACTAAATTAATTAAGTGGGATTACTTTGGTATGGGAAAGCTTTTACTGTAAGGATTAATATGCTATCCCATTAGAGCCTAGATGAAGAACATTATTATTTTCAAAGCAATTAGATTTTTTTAATCATGACTCATCAGTTTTGATTATATTAATTTATAATATCGGTCCTCAATCTTTCTGGCTCCATGGACCAGTGGTGGCGGGGGGTGGTGGTTTTGTATGTGCAACCTATAATCTGCACATACGCAAATGAAGCTTCCCGTGTTCACACAACAGACCACAAACGTATCAAACAATAAACAAATGGTCCAGTTAACCAAATTCATATATTTTAAACATCAGAACTGAATGTTCTTGCTTTACTGGCTATAACTAAGATGTGCATATCCTTATTACAAAAAAAACCATAACAGTATATTTTTCTGCTCATCTTTATCAAGAAGGTAGTCCCAATTAGTGAAATAGACTTAAACTTAATCTCCGTAAACATACATAATCCGGGCTTAATATTCTTTACAGCTATATGTTTTTAAAATTACAAAAAATATCTACCATATAATTCTCAAGAGGAAAATATGGAACGTAAATAATATTTTATATATGCTAAGATTAGAAAAAGAGAAACATTCTGAATTTTGGGAGCATATTATAGATTCTTTGAGAATTGCTCTCTTTTAGAGGAATTACATATCACAAAATGGCTACTTTTCAAAAAAAGAAGTGAGGATACAAATGAGCATACTTCCAAAGTATTGAGAGGCAGCTACTAAACCTTTTTAAAAAACAAAAAACTGACTTCATAGTCACTTCAATAAATAATATTTTGTAGCAATATTTTTTTTAAAAAACCATGAGAAGCAGAGAACGTGCTGGACCTTAGCTTCCTGTTCACAGGCTTCATTGTGATGTTTGAATGTTTCTCCATCTCACTATTTCTGTCTGGTTTTGTATGCCTATTTCAGATGCTTTATTTGATTCCTTGAATTGGAAATGCCAGAAATCTCCCTGTGGGACATTCTGATAAAGAATGGTTCCTCCCCAAGAAGTAGGCAAGCTTATTGGATTTATTTTTTATTTTTCTGGCTGAAATTTATAAAATGCTTTTAGGATTTATTTCATTTTAAAATTTTCTGTAAACATTTTTGTATAGGGAAATCCCCTCCCCAAACTATTTCTACTTATTACCCTATCTGTAAGAATGTCAAACCATGTGTACTGAAATATTCTAAAAGACTGGTTTATTTTGCTTTTAAATAATGCCACAGGGTGGAGTATTGTTTTATGTATTGATAATAGATCCCATGCTTGCATAATAAAAATTATGGAAAAATCATCAGGAGTTTTTCCTTTATAAGCCACATGGAAATGAAAAGACTTTTTCTGAATACCCAATGTGTACAGGAGTTGTAAGAAATAGTAAGGTAATTTAATTAAACTTTTCTAAGAAAAAACAAAACTAAAAAAAGTTTATAGCACCATCATTTACACCTCTATTTCTATTCTTACAAATCATTCTTAAGTATTTTCACTATAATCATTGTTTCATGTCTTATTTGTTTTTAAAACTTTTCACCTCACTATTTCTCAAAATCTCAACTTTATTTAACTATAGTACAATGGTCTCTTAATTTTGAACCCTTAATATTCTTCATTTATTTGGTCCTTTCAATTTTTTTATTTGCCTAAATTACCTATGCATGTGCTTCTGTAGTCTTCTCTGACTTTTATAATCAATTCTCATCTATTAATATTCATTCTGAACCCTACATCTTTTTTTAAAATCACATACCTACTTCTTAAGTATACTATTTTTCCTGTATTCAACTCGGTGCTTATGTTTCTCTGAACATTTCCAACTATTATTTCCATACAGTAAAATTGGTAGTAATATGTTTTTGTACATTGCCATTTTAGATTATTTTGACAAATTCTTTACAATATCCACTCATCTTTACCAGCTTTCTCTCTCCATTTTCTTAACTTTAGAAATCATTCTACTGATGTACTATAGTTCTAGGTGCTGTAGGGCTTTTACCATGTATTTATAACCTGCCATTGTTCCCTTTTCTTTGTCTTTGTTGATTTTGGATTTGATTTTCAGATACATACTATATCATTGCATACAGTCTAACATTTGGGAAAAATAATTTGCATTCTCTAGTAATAACAAAGAATCATTGCCATATTAAAATACATATAATTTGTCTCCAACTACTTGTGATATCACAAGCATGTCTTATCCATTAGTATATGAAACTACTAAGGGAATATATGTAACCTTATCTCACGCCTACTTAATGTTAAATGATTGGCTGAACATTTCATTTCATCTCACATGTGCTTGATTTTTGTCATTTTGCTCTTATTGCATCTAGCAATCAACTTTCAACTGAATCATAACAAAAATTCTATAATTTAAGTCAATTGACTTTGTCATATGATTTCTCTAAAAATGTATAGTAAGCTTTTTCATATTCATACATTTGTAAATGATGTGAAGAGAAAAATCTGGTCTACTTAACCTTTGTCTTGAATTAAAAAACATTTCTTTTGCCAAAAATTAACTCATTCATACTTACTCTGATGATATCTTTTCAGCAGCCTTTTCAAATTAATCCCACTTTAGTTTTGATACTTTTTGCTATTACCAGGCATGGATGTTGACACTTGTTATACTAGTGGCATAGCAATTCCATAGGCAGCAACCATATTTAAACATTTACATTAGACATCTATTTCCTTTTTTTTCTTTTTCTGCTGTTCCATAGCATTCTTCTCTTCAACATTCCACAAGACATTCTTTGTTTCCCATTATCGTTATTCTCACAGTTTTATGGCATTCAGCATAAAGCCTTTCTAACCTGCTCCAGGAAGCTTTATGGTGTTGAGACATCAACCTATTAACTTAAATTAATTAAGGTCTTGTCTGCTTAGTTTGGTTGCTTTTTTCCCCCTGCAGACATTTTATTACCAGGCTAGATAACATCATCTGTTCATAGAAAAGGAACATTTGTTGATAGTTAAACAATATTTACTACCCAGTCTTGATTAGAGTGTAGTTTCTTCCTTGATTGTTGCTTGGATATAGTTTCCTCTCTGATTGTTTATTTGGATGTTGGCTGCTAGGAGTGGTGTTTGTTTTCTTACCTGACTTTTGGTGCTATCTTTTAAATAGTATGTAGATGGAGTTTATCTCTTAAGTGTCTGTTGATGGCTGATTTATTGGAATGTCAAGCCTCCAAGAATTCCCTAGCATTTTATGGATTTGGCTTGGTCAAAAATGCAGTTTCCAAGCTAAAATTGTGGAGAGGAATTAAGGAATTTGTATCTTGTTTTCTGACTGCCAGATGATGTTCATGGATATATCATGATTTTAACATGAAAGAGCAGAACTTAGATTGTGACATCATGACGCATCATTCTGATATCATCATAGTTAGGAACAGGCACCTACAGAGCAAATGAATATACACAATATATTACATTTATAGGCATATACCTAGCATGCAGAGTTTCTTTTGAATAATTGAAAAAGTTATCAAAGAAGAAAATGTAGATTGCAAAGGCTGAAAAAGTGAATGAATTAAAATATATTTTGTGGTCTAAAAGGGCTAAAATTAAATGGACACTAACTTTATATTAATTAAGTTCCAATTTTCCATATTGCAATGCAGCTGTGGATGTTGGTATCTTAAGCATCTTTTACTTAACTGCCAATATTTCAGCGCACAGATTTGACAGCTTGTCTTTGATCAAATGCTTTTTTCTGCTCTGGTTCTTCTCATGACCTTTTGAACACGATAGGCTCTTCCTTTGCTTCCCTCCCCCACTTTGCACATCTTTTCCCCAATGGAAAATCAATCATCCTGTCTAGAGTATTTTAAAATGATGCCAAGCTTTTCAAGTGCACCTTCCAGCTCTCTTGTGTTGATTTATAATTTTGCATGCCACTCTGTTCTCTACAGTTCCCCACTGTCTGTTATTTTTTAAGAATGGCTAAGGACAAATTCTGTGTTAAATTAATTCACACTTTCAGTAGCCTTTCCTGCAGTTGTAGGAGGTTACAGTTTGCAAATTCCCTTGATACATTCCTTTAAAAAGTTCCATATGATTCTCTTAGCTTAACACATTTTTTAACCTATTTCTGCCTCTTTCAGTTGACTTTTACAGGTTTGGAGATTGATGGCAGCTACTTTTGATTAATGACTTCCCCAATCATTTAAACAAACATTAAGATGTTTAGGAAGAAGAAGAAAAACCCGACCACAAATATTTTTTTCTGAGAGAACCAGTACATATATGCACATGCATATATATATGTATATATATTCTATTTGTTTTCCAGAGCATAATGATATGTGTTGAAAACATCATTATGCTCTGGAAAATATAGAATGGGATTTAACCTGATCCCTTAGGTGATCTTTTTTTTTTTTGCAGAATCTTCCAAAATTAACTATTAGTCCCATGATCATTAAAATACCCAAGGAGAAATGATTTCCTATAGTAAATAAAAGTTGTCAGAATGGGATATCATTTTACAGCAGGTGGGAATTAGCACCTGTAGAAGATGTCTGTCTTTAGAAGCGGAACTTGAAAGTTAAGCTTTTCTTTTAAAATGATCATGATAACAAATCCTGGAACCTGATTGAAGTCATGGATTTTTTTACATCTCATTTTTTCTTTAATATACTGATGATGATATTAATTTTGGATATTACAGTATAAAATCTAAAACACCGGTAATAGATTTCCCCTAGGGTAATTTCTGACAAAACCTTAGGGGTGGGGTAAGCAATGGAATGTTGAATTATAGAATATATACAGTAAACCTCATTATTCCAGGGGCATTCTTGAAAATGAAAAGGAAACTGCAGTCTGTGGCATTGTGCCACATTCTGGCTTCTTGCCTGTGTGTTTATGTGCCTGCTTGAGAGAACAAAGAACATGGTAGGGCTAGGGCTTTTACTACTATCAAATTGCCATGTTCTAAGCAAATATGAATTGGAATATTTTGAATTCTTCTTGATCTAGAAAGGAATGTTGTTCCCCCCTTCTCTATATTGAAATATATTTTAAGAATTTGTATGATAGTAAAAAGGCATGACTGCTGTACCAATGATTTTTTTGAAATCTGAAAATGCTGATCTGAAAACAAAAGGAAAGAACCCTGAAATACTTTGAAATGCTCCTGGTCATTGCTACTGATCATATACCTTGACATGCACAGTCTGAATGCATCTGTTTATCTGATCGAGATTGGAAAGAGACAGAAGAGAGCTAATGTTGCACTTCATAAAATTGCAGCCAGACTGATAAATCTGTGTTTTATTTGTCTCAAAATGCATCCTGGTTTCTTTAACAGAGACATCTTGCATTTGTGCTGATGGCAACATTGCTCTTCCCCCCTCCCCTTCCCTAACCCCTTTGGGAGAGTTTGCTGAAAATTCTTTAACCTCAGACACTCACCCCCACTCCTAATTCCTCCATAGCAACTGAAAACTTGCAACTGGCTTGGTTTGAAGTCTGTCTTGGTGATTTCAGTACAGCATTTGCTTTGGTGGCGAATTATGATCTCGGGAATGATTGATACTGTGTGGGAGTTGATGACATAAATCTGCTAAAGTGTGCCTGATGTACAGCTTCCCAGACTTCAGCTTTGGAGCCATGTTGCCGTTCTTAACATAGTGACACTGAACAGATTGTAGCAAATAAAAAAGGAAGAAAAAATATTCTAAGTCTTAAAGAACCCATCTCTGCACAATGGGTAGGGATAAAGTTTATTGCCTTGAAACCAGCAAAACATTCAAGTACTGCTAAATGATTTAGAATTGGGAGAATTGGAAGACATGAATGAAAAATGGTAAGATTATTTTCTTAATAGGTACAAAAACAAAACAAAAATCCTAAAGAAAAAAAAACTCCAGGAAGTTAGACATAAATAAAACAAGCATTTTCTGATAATGGATCTATGTTGCAAACTTGTACGTGCTTAACTCATTTCATTTTTAATCTCAAATTAAATGAATTTTAGATTGCTTCCTAAATTTGGGAGGAAGCCGATTGCTCTGCATTTATATGCAGAGGACCAGCAATGAGTCAAATATTACAGACAGCTTTTGTAAATCCTGTTGAAATCTAAACTATTAGCGAATACCTTTGGATAAAGTTCACTATATAAACAGACTAGCTTTTGATATCTGCTCCCTCTGAGGTTCTGAGGCCCACACGGCCTTTTCTGAGGCCAACGCAGCCTGTTGGGAAGGCCGCGCTGATCTCAAAACTGGCCACGCTGACCTCAGAAAAGGCCGTTTGGAGGCCAGCGCGGCCTGTTGGGAAGCTACCGCAGCCCGTTGGGAGGGCCACACAGCCTTTCTGAGGCCAGCACGACCCGTTGGGAAGACCAGGGTGGCCTTCGAACAGGTCATGCTGGTCTGAGAAATGGCTGCAGGGCCCTCCCAACGGGTTGGGCTCTAAACAAGCTGCGCTGGCCTCAGAAAAGGCTGTTCAGAGGCCAGCGTGGCCCATTTTGAGGGCCACATGGCCATTTCTGAGGACAGCACGACCCATTGGGAGGTCAGCACAGTCCGTTGGAAAGGCCACATGGCCTTTTCTGAGGCAAGCGCCGGCCATTTGGAGGGCCGAATGGAGATGGGAGCCCAGGAGCCAGGCAGCAATCTGAAGTGGGCAGCCAGGTAGGCCCTGCCCAAGGTGGCGCGGCCAATAGTTAATTCAGAACTTAAGCAAAAAAACCTGCTGTAGCTATATCACTATCATAGACCCAATAATTACCATATTTATTAACACAAATTTCTGATTAAGTTATGATTTTCTATTCAACCAGGTAGTGGATATAAATTAAATGCCCGGTGAAGCAATAAAGAAAATATTTGGAGGCTGCCAATAATATTTTATATGCAGTCTTCCTTTGCATTTCAGGAGACTAAACTTTGTCCAAATGTGCAACATTTCTTCTAGAGCCCAGCTCATTAACCCATCAATATATCTATCAGCCAAGATTTTTTTTGGAAATTAGTTCATATTTCTGAGAATATGCTAAGCCTGCATTTATGTTTATTTTTCAAGAATTCTACTTGAGAATAGTAAAAATGCAGCTTGAAGTGTGGGCTGATGTGGGTAAGAGTTTGCAGGTTTGTTTGCATGCCCAGAGTTGTTTTGGAGTTGAGCAGCACCTAAATATAATAAAACAAATAAGTACATAAGTCAGTAGGGACACAGGTTGCTAATGGAATTCCTGAATATGTTTGGGTGTGTGTTCATTCTCATAAGAAATAATAATTTGTGTTTAGACTTGATTGAAAGAGGTCAAGACAAAAGAAAAATGTGTAAAAACAGTGCATTATTAAGGCATTAGAATAGATTTCTTGTAGATGCAGCAATCCACATAGTTTTGTGCAGATCTGGGTGTACACATGTGTCATCTCTGCTGTGGAAGCTGCATTGTTTGCCAGTTTGCTTCGAGGTGTAATTCAAAATGCTGGTTGTCACCTTTAAAGCCGTTCATGGCTTAAGACCAGGTTATCTGAGGGACTGTCTCTTGCTGGTCATATTGTGGGGCTGTTTCCTAAGGAGGTATATCTGGCGAGACCCAGAAGAAGGACCTTCTACGTGGTGGCTCCTTCCCTTTGGAATATCATTCGTTCAGAAATTAGACTGGCCCCTACTTGGAGATTCTTTCATAAGACCCCGAACATGGTTTTGCCAGAGAACCCGGGGAACCCAGAATGGAATGGAGCGCATCAAATGGCTTGTTTAACTGGTTGCTGGGGTTTGGGTGGATTTTTTCTCTCCCTATTCTGTGTTTTTATTGTTTGTAAGCCACCTAGAGTGACTGTGAGCAAGTCTATGTAAGCAGCTATATAAAATTTCAAAATAAATAAATAATCTGCACAGAAACGAACAATTAAGTTATATCACCTTTGTTTACAGCTATGGTCTAGCAGGATTGATAGTGGCTTTGTCCAAATGATGGGCTGTAAATTCAGCATATTTTAAAAAAGCAAGTTTGAAGAAGAAAAATAGACATTTTATAATTTCCACAAAACTCTGAGCATGTTCAAACCTATAAATACTAAATCACATTTTTCCTTCTAAAGAACAGATCAAATATTGGTATTAATCAACAATATAATGAGTAATCCAATTTATTCCATTGAATTATTTTCTGTCATTTGGTACTAAATAAAGTTAAAATAAGAATTGGTAAAAATGTGCATTTTATTCCAAATAAATGAATATAAATTAATATTTGATTATGCTGCTGCTTCTTTGTTTTAAGCTAGAAACAGCACTAAATAACATGTAGAAAGACTTTACTTCTGAAGTTTGTTTCACTCCAAAATCCTCAATAAACAATTATTCAATCTTGGATGGTTGGGACTAAGTGGCAAGCAAGGAAATGGCCCTATCATTCTATCCCAGCACTTTTATGAGTACAGCAGATGTACTTCTTCAATATTTTGTGTAATTCAAGGAGTTGGACTAGAACACTGTTTTTCAAACTTGGCAACTTTAAGATGTGTGAATTTCAACTCCCAGAATTCCCCAGCCAGCATGCTGAAAAACACTGACGAATTTCCAGGTCTTAAATTATTGTGCCAACATTGTACTGTAGAGTTTCCATTACCATTTGTATGCTAATCTTTCCTAACATAATACTGCATCTTTTACAATTAAATAGGAATGCTTCAAAGTTTCAAAGAGTGGAAGTTCGGAAAGAAGTTATAGATCCCTAACTGGCAAACTTCCAGCACAAATTTCAGCTCAAGCATGATTTTTAAGAACATTATTCCAGTATCTACTTTAAAGTTGTTAATAATATTCTTCAAAGGATCCCTTTTACTCTTAATGAGCATGCAGTTTATTACAGAGTTAGATCAAGTTAGGGATTTTTTGGTTTCAATGAAACATTTGTGCTTAAGTAATTGAGATTTTCAATTTATTTATTTATTTATTTTAAAAAATTATATTACTGCCCAACTTAAATCACTACTGGCTCATGCAGCAGTAAAGCTCAATAACTTAAAATATAGCCAGAAAATGACAAAACAATAAAACAGAAACATAAAAGACACTATAAGCACTCCATTGTGGCGTGTTCCACAGCCAGATCCAACATTCCATTTTATCTATTCTTTACTATCACAGTGATTTATTAAAAACAGGTCATGATGGCCTTCCAAAAAGCAAAAAGGGTGGGGAAAGGGTGTTCCATAAGGAAGGGACAACAATAGAAAAAGGCACACTTCCAAGGTCCCACTAGGTGACAGATCTCAAAGAAGGGATCTGGGCCATGTCTATCCTATGCATTCTGGTGGGGTGAACAGACATTCTTAGAGAACATCGTGACTAAGGCATGAGTGACTATTAAAGGTCCAGGAAAGGATGCAATTGGCACACAGGATGATCTGTGCAAAAGTCTCCCTAGCTATGACTGTTACCTGCTCATCAAGCAGGAGCCAAGAGTCCAGGAGGACCCCCAAATTGAGCACCAGCTTAGTCCAGGGAATTGCAATCTCATTGAGTCAGATGAGATATCAATAGAACCTGAGGGCCCAAAACCCCAGAGCCACTCTAGATTGCTAGTGTTGAGCCAAAGTCAGTTCCTCATCATCCAGAATCTCATAGCCTCCAAGGATCACAACAGCCAGGGATATAAGTGATAATATCACAGTATCACACCATGTTTTTTGATGTCCTCCCCCAACAGTTTCATGTAGATGTAAAGAAGAGTAGAGAGACCTAAACCTGAGCCATCTCATACTGCAGGCAACTAGAAACTAGAGGTTCTCCAAGCACACCTGCACCAGCTGAAACTGGCCACACAAAAGGAGAACCACTGCAAAACAGTATCTCCCACTCGCAACCTTCAGAGCTGATCCAGAAGAATACCATGGTCAATGGTACTGAATAAGAAAGCCAGGAGAGTCAGCTCAGTTGTACCACTCTTGTCTGACTCCTGCAAAGATCATCAACAAGCATAACCAATCCCTTTTCATAATGTCTTGTGTGATCTTCTACTTAATGTTTTCAAGTACAAAGCTAAGGAAATTCAAAATCAAGATGGATTAAATAAATAATAATAGATGATCTATCCATGTCCAACAAAGCATATCTGAGCATATTTTATGGCAGTATTTCCCTCTGATTCCTATCTCTCTTTACAATGAAGACAAGGTCTTCTCTGGTAGCACTGAGATTGTGGAACTTCCTCTCAAGCATGACATGAGAATAGTGATAATTTCATTGCCTTTATAATCAGCAAATTATTAGGTTTCGGAATATTACATTGCTTTTAGTTCTTTAGTATTTATTGCAGTTGTATTTTAAACTATTTTATATTATTACATTCTTCCTCGATCCACATTTTTATGTGTCCTGTTCTTGGGACATTAAATGGGACAGAAATGTGACGAAATAAATCAGCAAATAAGTGAAATAAAATATTTCACAAAAATTGTAATTGCTTATTCTTTGTTAGAATTCCAAGGAGCTTTCCCAGTCAATGAACCAAAAATCAACTGAGATATTATTTAAAAGGTTGATTTCTTTCTAATAATAAAATAAAATAGAAAATATAGGGAAGAAAATAACAAGCAGATTTAAGATGATAATGAAACTTTAAGCACTATTACAATTTTAATCAAGATGATCTGTTTTGTTCCTACTACAAGGTAGGTGCATATTTTCACTCAAGGGTTGCTAATAGTTTACCCCGATTTTTTACATTTAACAGCAAGAATTAAATTTCTTCAAAAGGACATGATTTTGTTAAGAATTCTAGTTTTTTTATTTATATCAACATCTATATATCATCATCTGTCTAGCATTATTGCCTACTTTAAAGGAATACAAAGAAGAAAATGAAGCCCATTATTTTGTATATACAAACCTGATGGCTAAAACATATGGGGTTTTCCAGGTGTCTGTTCAGTGCCATAGATCTAAAGGTTGATGAATAGGCATATAACAAAGTCATCAACTTTTAAGGAAGAATAAAGTAGAAAAAAAGCTAATCGACAAGGGAATATTAGGGAATATTTAAGCTGATTCCAGCATACAACAAAAATGAGAATGTGGTTTATAATTAATTTGTTATTGTTTTTCTATAAAAGACCAGACTTTGCAATTTGGTTATATATATATATATATTAAATGGCTATTTTCAGTGACATTTCTGTAGGAACTGATTGGGAAAGACTGAAATTAATACATTGTAACCTATTTTAAATATATCACTGCAGAACAAAATTTAATAAACTTGTAATTCAAATTTAGGTTGAGCACAATGAATGGCTTTTAATAGCAAAATACTTTCATTTGACACATCTGATAATTTATGTCTACTGATTTTATAGATGCCTATTCTGAAATAATCCTTACTTCTAGAAACTGGTCATTTGAAGTTTGCATTTCAGGCTATTATTTTTAAAACAGAATTTATCATGGGAGGGGTACTTGCAGGACCGCATTCTGCCAACCGATACCTCCCGACGACCCACACGCTCCCACAGAGTGGGCCTTCTCAGGGTGCCACCGGTCAAACAATGTCGGCTGGTGGCCCCCAGGGGGAGAGCCTTCTCTGTGGCAGCGCCCACCCTCTGGAACGATCTCCCCCCTACAATACGTACCATCTCTGACCTTCAGACCTTCCGCCGCGTTCTTAAGACCTACTTGTTTCAACAGGCCGGCTTGGGATAGCCGTG
>JANHFO010004081.1:187561-199107 GCA_032468095.1 Pareas carinatus
AAAACTAAATGGATATTCCCAATAAAAGTCAAAGTCAAAGGTAAGACTAGAACTCACAGTTTCCTGGTTTCTAGGCTAGCACTTTAAGCAATCTGCCAAACTGGCTCTCCTACCCTCATTGTACAAATGCACAAAAGTACAATATTACTGTAATAGTAAATATAAAATTGCTATAAAGTAGAATACATTGTTGACTATACTGTTGACTCAGACGTACTCTAATTCTGTTCTTCAAATGTGTCCTGGAATAATCAGGTCTTAATGATCTAGAAAATTGCCTCTTCCAAAGAAGTGTGTGCTTTCATGCCCTTTCAACTATCTCAGTGAGTTGAATAGTCAAATGGTTTGTACATAGTGAGTAGGCAGATTCATCTGGAACAGGGATCTTGTATGTATAGTCTCTTTTATAGAAAAGTAAACTATGTCTATGTTGATTGCAATGAGGAACTCAGCATGCATGATTCTGGTCCACTATCTATGAGTTAACAAAAATTTAGCTATTAACTTGATTTAAATATGGAATGATGAGTTTCTTTTTATATATTATACTAAGCATTGTCTACTACATTAATAATAATTAGTATTCATAAACCATGGTTTTTAATCCATATAATTTATGGATTCCTATGACATGCTAAGCCAAACCACAAACAAACAAGTAAACAAAAATGAACAAAAACATTATGACTTATATTTAGTTTGTTGTGTTCTTAAAGTACTATTCTGTGTGTGTTATTTGTATTTGCCTGATATACAAACAAAATAAATTTTCCCTAATAGAAAACATGCTATTTTATGTAATATATGTTATGTAATAATGCACATAATTTGTATATACTTTTTGATGAAAGAATCGCATCTCAAAATTTGTGAAAGTGCAAATAGTAAAAAATAAGTGGCTTTTGTTTTTAATATGGACCTTAGGTTCTAGACTTTGCCATAGTAGGTAACAAGAGGCATTGTTGAGAAATTCTACTTGGTTCAAGCAAATATATGCACATTATTGTTTCAAACACACCTCACTATTTTTTTGTTAAAGTGCTGAAGAATATAGCAGAATTGTGGCTGTGATAAAACAGACTTATGGAAATGTATCATGACTTATCAGGTAATTCAATTCAGATTGGTAAAACCATTGAAATAGTATTTGGAATGGAGTGATAAAATTAGGGCTAGTCAGAGAAAGTCTCCATTTGATCTGTCAATTAATAAGTTTTCAGTGAAACACATTAAGTAGGAACCATGGGAGAGGCCTCAGACCTTGGCTGAGATTGTTAAGACTCTTTGGGAACAGCTGGTCTCTTTACAGTCCTTGTGATACATATTAAATGAAAATAATACATGGCAAAGGGGGAAAAAAAGGTAAATCATTTGAACTTTGCAAGTTATAGCCCTGATCCATTTTACTACAGCTCATTAGGGAGTTTATGTTTATACCGTAATGCCTTTAAATATATCTGGTTTTTTTAAACAGTTTTGAAAATTATAACTTTCCCAAGGGGCTATCTTAGTACAAGCTGTTCTAATTGGACTGCAGCCTAGAAGAATAGGCGACAGCCTGGATGGGCAATATGTGGCCCTCCAGATGTTGTTAGCCTGGAACTCCCATCATCCCTCCTCACTGGCCTCGCTGAGGGAGACTGAACACTAAGTGGAAGGTGATGTGCTGCTCTGCAGGGATAGAACAAGCAACCAAAGTAAGCAGATTTAGATGTCTCTTTGCCAAGAAGTTGCCTCTCGGTAACTTTCAGCAGTCCGTTCTTTCACAGCTTAGTTTGTGTTTCAGAATTGCCCCCAAATCAGATAAGATAAAAACAATGAAAAATGATTGCATAAATATAAAAGTGGTTCCTATTGTTATATATGATTGTACAAGATTAGAAACCCATTCTGATATATACACATCATGAAAAAATGTGACATTATTCTAACACCTGTCATTTAATATTATGACAACAACCTAGTATGATGAATAGTTCCAAAATACCAATGCACTACAACTATATTTGAAAAGCATTGGGACATTGAAATTGCCACAGGTGCAGTTTGGCCCCATGATTTCAGCAAACAAGCCATAATGAAAGACCAAGGTATTTAATATATTGCATACTTGGTCACGTCAATAAACATCTGTAAGTTTGAAACATGCAGTGCAAAAATTCGAAAATATTCACAAGGTCTAATGGACAAGAGGTTTTCAAGTGACATAAGCAGAATATCATTCTTTAATACATTCTTAAATGTGTCATCCACTTCTGTGACCCAAAAGATTAGGGCAGGTGTTTGCTAATGTTCCTTATGTATATTTCTTTTATTCTACTTCCTCCCATGCACATCCTTAGTTGGGAAGGGAAACAATCCAAATAGTTTGATATACCACTAGCTATGAATCTGCTCTGTGAAGGTTTTAATAAGAAAAGCAACCTACACCAAATTAAATTGTTCAAATTTCTTTGGAGAACCAGAACAGCTGATAGTGTGGTTTTTCCTATCTTCACAGCCTCCACATCTAGCTCCTGTCATCAGGAAGCACGGCCATTTTGACTCAATATGATAGAATGTCTAATATCAATTATCTGGTGGTACTAGGTTCAAGACTGTCAACCTATGTAGACTAAATGGAAAAAATCAATTCCACTTGAAGATTAAAATTATTTTATTAATATTGGCTATAGTAAACGAATCTTGCAAATTTAGCTATGCTTTCTCCTCTTCTGTCTTATATTTTTGTGAAGTCTCTGCCTGAGACTTTTGCGCATACCCTCTTCTCCTTTTGGACATAAGCCATGTGTTAGCCTTGGTCTGAATTGGTCTGATTTATCTCTGTCAGAGTTACATTCCGAAGCCTCTACAGAGACAAGCATATAGAATTGGACATACTAAAGATTCATTTGTTTTAATGAAAAGAAAGAAGTATATTCTTCCTCAGTTTGTAGGCATTTTGAGATAATAAATTGGATGTCTCCATGCAAGTCATAATGGATTATTTGCAATAGAGAGATTCATGACAAACATGACCATTAATGACTGTATAATCAAAAAAAATATTTAAAGAGAATTTGGAGTTGGTTCATATAATGTCAGTAGTGCACTATTTTTTCTCATAAGTATTTAGAACATTGTTCATTCAGAAATAAGGGAGCTTCCATCTTTCACATAGAACCATAGTCCATGGCTTTGTGCAATTATCATATATTGTACATGCAAGTATTTCACCTCATTAGTAAATGCTTGATACAGCAAATATCTTTATAAAACTTCTAAAAGAATGAAGAGGCTGATAATTCCCCAAGGTTGCTTTTGAGTCTGCATTTCCAAATCAAACTAAGATGCAATGATAACCGTTTATAAAAATGAGGAGAACAAGGAAAAGAAGATGTGGTTATTTTACTAAGATCTAATGAGGACAGGAACCTATTCTGCATCTCTCGCTCTGCTTTAAGATGGAGAAGATAGACTCCAATACCAGGGTAAAGTTAGCAAATACTATATACTATCATTCAGACTTGTTTAGACTTTTTCTTTTGATTCATGCCGTTGCTGCATTTTGAACATCCTCCTGACCACTTTGAGCAGCTGTAACAACACTTGCGGTATTACCAGTAATTTGCAACTTATCAAACATGATTGAACCTTGTTCTTTTGTGTAAATGAAACAGAACTCTCTGGTTAGCTTTCTTTATACTTTGGAAATAGTGCAAAGGAAACCAAAGTTATATTTGCATGCCAGACAATGAAATATAACACACAATGTATACATGCCTTTGACACTGTAATTACTAGCTGTTGTTTAGATTCCATGTATGGTCACTGACTTTGGCGGTGTTGAAATCAGCTGTATCAACATTTAATCAAAGTCATATAGATTTGGGTTGTATATTTTTCTAATGTCAAAATGGAAAAATAAGTTGGAGTGGGAGGAAAATGCTTGCTTGATAGGCTACAAAAAAAATCATGTTTGCAACATAAGGAGTGTGGCCCTCACTGAGATTTTGTCCCTAATGAAACAAACCAGAGCTAGTCATTTTTCAGCTAGAATGTTTTTCCTCTGAGTCTCAGTAACTTTTAATTAGTTTATCTGGAAATCAAATGAAACACTAGAGATCTATGCTCTCTCATTCAGTGCCTGTTTAATTGACTTGACTCTTTTTAGCTAGACATTGATTCATTTATTGTCACAGATAAAACATGTAACAACATGTGATTTATCCCTTCCAGGATGGAAAGAAATACTGAACTATCATTCATTCTTAATCTTGGATAGGCATATAGAGACCTTATTTCTATTGAAAGGAGTTTTATTCTCTAAATTGCATATCCATGTATCCTTATCACTGTCCATATTGACTCCTAGAAATTTCATCCAGCAGTTTCTAAATACAACACAAAATTTTCATTCTTGATCTAATGAAAACCTAATGCATAGCTAATAGTCCATTGCATTATTTCCTACAGAATCCTAAAGACCAACAATAAAGTGTGGTTACAAAACATTCAGAACTAAAAATAGAAAAAACTGAGGTTATATTTTCCTTCCCAGAATATTTAATGTTGCAGTGATTTTATTAAAGCTATGCTGATTTTCAAAGAAGCATTTTATATAGATATCATATGTATGTGATACAATCAAACACATCTGATTATTATAATATAGTCTGTACCTCTGTGATAGATATCTGTAGCAGTTGAAATTTCATTCTATATATGTACTCAGTATTGCATAGCTTTATCTAGTATATGCTTACTTTATTTGCTTATGTGAAATATTTATGCACATCTCTTAATTGCATCAAAATAATAAAACTTAACAACAAAATCAATCAAAATAATGCAGATTGGCAGCAGCAGCAGATAATATAAAAAAGAGACGAAAATAGCAGTACCTTTAACTTTACCTAAATTTCAGCCAAAGGAAAACTTGATCAGCAGAGGGGAAACTTGGAATTATTGGCCAAGCTTCCCTGCTTTTTATAATCATTATCAGATTGCTCTGAAATGTTTTGAGTTTATTTTATTATGGACAAAAGAAATGAGTTGCGTTTTCTTGTTGAACCTACAAGATAGATATATTGGGGAAGATCAGCCTTGATCCAAAGAGGTTTTGCATATCTATCAACTTACCTACATTTGTTAATAAGGTAAATGTAGAACACATAGTCAGTCCTTGGAATTTAAGAATTGCTATGTAGACTTTTCTTTAAATAAAGCTTGCCCAACCTGCTGCTTATAGTTCAGAAACTAGTCTTAATACTTGGAGTTTTAAAAATGGAAGTTCATTTTTTTAATAATTGCTAGCTGTAGGAGAATGAGTGCCATATAATTTGCTGAAATGTGTGTGGATTAAGGCCAAGAGCTAATCAATGGGGGGGAAATACTATTAATGACAATGATCAAGGAAATTTCTGAGACTCTGCAAGGTTTGTCTACCCTCCAATAATGTCTTTCATCTCTCTTCTTCAGAAGACTTGTAGCAAAATTAAATTGAAACTTAAGAACATGGGGAAGCTATCCACAGAAAATTTGGTCAGTGGATGATGAAATATGTCCATGGCATGTATGTAGATGTGCATGAGCCATGTTACCCTGATCCTAGAGATGCACAGGGCAAACTGTCTTAGCAGGAAGGGATAAATATTATGTACTAATGGAACATTTGTCCCTTTCCTTTGTCATCCTTAATTATTCTTTTTTCTGTTTCTTTTAGGATTCCTTACTATAAAGAGGACAGTACTCACAATTTGACAAGCTATGCCATAATTATGATCATATATTATATCAAACTAAACTATCAATCACACAATCTGAGCATGGTATAAATATGTACATGTGGATCTTTTAACATACAATATTAAAGTACATGTGGATATTAAATATGGTGGATTGTGCCAAACACAGGACTGATAGACCCAAACAGGTCCAAAGGGAACTGGGAGATATCCTGGGAGTTCTGCTTTACTGTTCTGCCAAAGCACTGACTGCAATAGGGAATCAAAGGGTGACCAATGCCTTGGACAGGATTAAGCCCTTATGGCTTCTCATTGCTCTAGCACTCCTGTGGTTCTTGGAGGATCTGAGAATGCTTAAAAGGGCCAAGAGATGCCTAAAGCACTGCTATAGAAAAATGAGACATAAAACCATCCAAACATATTAGAGCTGCAGTTAAGGTCTACCTCACGGTAATAAGAATGGCAAAACAACCTTATTTCTCCATTCTTAGTGTGTTCCTAGAATGTTGTGTAGCGACCCTATTGAGGATCATCCAGTCCCTCCTGAAGCAGGAGGGCTTGGATAATTACTTTTAATGTCATGCAGAGGAATTTGTGGAACAACTGATTCCTGAGTTGAAAAATCACTCAAATCTGTTCCCAGTTGGTATCTATCGTAAGAGTGGAGCAAATCCATTACAGATACCCAGGGAACAACCTTACCCTGCTTATCTTGGAACAGCATGATCCACTTATATCTGATGAAGTGGACAGAGTCCTTGATGCTGTCACTGCAACTATCTGTCAGATCTGTGTCTTTCCTGGCTAGTGAAAGTCTGCAGTGTGGTGACCTTCAGGTGTGTTCAAGAGCAGTGATAAATATATCACTGCAGGAAGGAACATTCTGCACCTCCTTAAAAAACTATCCCTAGATCTCACTTCTTTGAGCCAGTATCATCCAGTTTCTCACCTTCCCTTTTTAGGGAAGTAGTTATGTGGCAGATTCAGAGAATCAGATAATCAGAAGAAACGGGCTATCTGGACCCCTTCCAGTTGGATTTCAAGTTCAGTTATGCGACAGAAACAGTACTGGTGACACTTTGCAAGAGTTAGAAATGGGGTAGACATCCATTCTTGTTCTCAGAGCAGTCTTTTATACCATCAACCATGATATCATTTTGTGCCAGCTGGGGGACCTAAGGCCAGGTGGTGCAGTCCTGCATGGGTTTTTCCAAATCCGGTTCCAGCTCATAGCCACTCCTTTGTGGCATATCTCAGGGCTCAATACTGTCTCCAGTCCTGGTGAGCTCATCTGCCACTACTTTATATGTCCATCCTGGACGACTCAAGTGTGTTTCTGTCCTCTCGCAGTGCCTGGAGGCCGTGGAAGTCTGGATGGGGAACAATGTGCTTCAGCTAAACCTTAGTAAGACTGAGTGACTATGGGAACTATGGAAACCATAGTATGAGTTGTGGGAGCTTCAGGATCTGGACATTTAACATCTTTGGTTCTGGATGGGGTTGCGCTGCTTCTGACATACCCCATGTGCAAGACAGGCAAGCTTCGAGGATAAAGTCACTAGGTCCAAATCTACCTTGATGGTTTATACAATAACTCAGAATCTATTGAGGTTTCCTCTCTATCTTCCAATAGTAGAACAATTTTATTAATTTTGTGGTCATTTCCACTAAATGTAATATAGATAATAAAAAGAGATGGTGGGCCACATATTTTTGTCTAATGTTAGGCCACATATTTTTGTCTATGTATGTGACTGTTCAACAAACTCTGGGCATTGATGTGATGTACATAAAACCAGAAGAAGTTTTGATTGCACTGTTATGATCATCATCCTTCATTGGTTTTTATCACACCCTGTAGACATGTCCTAGTATTGAAAAGGCATCATTGTAGGTACTAGATGCTCCTTTCTGAAAAGAGCATTCCTTCAACAGAAAGAATAAAGCGACTGACTTTTAATGATTCCCTTGTCACCAATTTTACTGGGAAGCAAAACCCCTTTATTACTCAGAGGTGTACAAATGTAATATGCCTGCAGAGAAGACCTATCTTAATTAGATATGTGGATTCTTTTAACATTTAAAAACTTTGTGGAAGTTAAACATGTACCTGATTGGTACAGAGAATTAATAGAACAGGGAAAACATGTGTATTTAAATCCTATTTAGCCCCAAAGCTATTGCAAGATCTTGGATTAGTCATTTAGTCCAGTGGTCCCCAATCTTTATGGCGTGGAGACCTGGCAGCATGGGAGAAGGAGAGGAATTGGCCCATGCAACAGTGGCCCCATGCACACATGAGTGTGTGAGTTGAGCTGTGCACACAGATATGCCCCTCACATCATCCTCTTTGCACAAGTCAAGCTGCCCACATGTGCACACCACTCATTGACTCTGCTTGTCAGAAGCCAGCTGGGAAGTATACAAATAATGACCACATGACCACAGTACCTTGCAAATGTCATATCCTATCCAGTTGCCAGGTGCCTGGATTTTAATCAAATGACCATGCGGATGCTGTGAAGGTCATAAATGCGAAGATAGATTACAGATCATTTTTCAGTGCTAGTATAATTTGAACAGTTGCTAAACAAATGGTTGTAAATGGAGGGTTATCTGTAATTCATTGTTCTAAAGTTTATGTGTACTAAAAAAAATCAATATGTATTGGGAGGCTGTATACATTTATATATATTAATGTAAGTATATCTTAAAGTGGAAATGGATGGAAGTTATGGGGAAAATATGCAAAAAATGATACAGAAAGGAAAAAGGTACATACCCCTTATCTTCAAATTCTAGATTTTATTTTATATACAGAAAGGTCTGTACATAGATCACCCTAAATGTTTTTTTCCCACTGTGATAAGATAAAAATAAATAGCTCCCCCACTGGTCAATTCTAGTACAGAGTAGGGCATTAATTTATATGTTTCTATTGACTTCTTTGAAACGATCCATAAGAAAATCTGCTTTAACCTTTGAATTTCCCCTAATTTATAAAGTTTTGCTAAATGTTATTGTCTAATATTATTCTTTTCCTAAAATATACTATGCAAATTATAGAGATAATCTTACATTTTGAATTGTAATAAAGATAGTCGCAGCTAGCTATTGTTCCTTTTTCTACTATTCTTCCAGTATGATCAACAACTGCTATTATGGATTTGCAATTAAAAAGTTGCTGTTTTATTGCTGCTTTATTTCTTTAAATTGAAAATGTATACCAAATGAAAATCATTTGAAAATTGCAAAGAACAGCTGTAACTTGTTGAGTCAATCACAACACAGGATATCTTGAAGCCTGTTTTAAGACTCTCTGTGTGTGCATGCATGTATGCGGGCATGCGTGTACACTCACAGACATGTAAGGTCTGGGGAATATTGAATTTCATAACAGGCAAGAATTCTTCAGTAACTATTACTCAAATAGCAGTAACAGCTTCTCAATCTTCAAAGAATTTTCAAGTTGGAACAAGAGATTTTGTACTATTAAATTGGGGAAAATTGGTCCGAACGAGAACTTTTTTGGTCTGCCTTAATAGCTGTGGGCTAGGGAAATGATCTCTATAGCTGTCAAAGTTTATCTTGTACACCAGAGTGACAAAGGAACTCTTGTCTCCCTGTAAACAGAAACACTGAGAAATCTACACTTTTGTGGTCTATATTATTGTATCTATCTCATGCCAACATTCATTTTTTAACATCTAATCATCACGTAGTAATCATCTCCAACTGTCACCTAGCCAACAAGCAAGAGCAAGAGAGATTAGACTGCATACTAACCATTCCATAAGAAAGGAGAAAAGACCATAAGACCTATTTCATTCTTCTGATGAAAATATAGCTCTTTTGGCCCCTTCCGATTGTAATCCATCCCATCATATCTCCTGAAGTTCTCTTCATCCCATCTGGGTATGATAAATATAGCAATTTTAAGATCTGGGATGTGATTGCTTTTCTCTCTCTTCTCCTCACTCTTCAATGTTGTCTTCCTATGTGTCGTGTCTCTTGAATTGTCCACCTTTAGGCAAATTATCTCATTCTCTGTAATCTGCTGAAGATAAAAAGAATCAGGCAATTGTGGTCTGCCAATTTGGATCAGATTGCTAGTTTGGTGAAATAGTCCAAGACATGAGGCTAGAAAATGGGATACCATGAGTTCCGGTCCTCTCTTAGATCAAAAAGCAGCTGGGTAATCTTGATCATCTCTTTGAGCTCTAGGAAAGAGACAATGGCAGACTACTTCTGAATTCTTGCCAGGAAATCTGCAGAGATTTGTCCAGCCAGTTGCCAAGAATCAAGCCTAGCTTAAAGGTCACAAATAATAAAATACATTAAAGCTAGTACACCATGAAGACTTAGGAGAGGGTCAAACTGGCCAACAAGAGAGAACAAATGAAACATGGCAATGCAAAGTTCAGTACAGAAAGAAAAACAAAAACAAAAAACCAGCAGGCAAAGCAAGATAACAACAAAGCCTGGCAATGGCTAAGAGCAGGAAAGTTGAGTAAAAAGACAGGCAGATTAATTCTGGTTGTACAAGGCCAATCCATAAGAACAAATGCATCCAAAGACAGAATTGAGTAGACAGCAACACACAGAAATGCAGTCTCTGCAAAGAAGCTGAAGAAATAGTGGACAACCTAGTTAGCTGCTGCAAGAAGATTGCACATGCCACATAACACTCAGAATTATCAATAAGAAAGACAAAAAAGTCTAGAACCTTGCAATACTTTGACACAGCAAAAGAGAAAGAAAAAAATCACAAAATACAAGGACTTTCAAATAGAAGTATACTTGACAGAGGCACAAAAAAGCAGAGCAGCAACAGTAATAGGTGCAATCAAAACAACTGGAGTGTCGCTTGAACACCACCAGCATTGACAAAATTGCTATCAGTCACTTGTAAAAGGCAGCGTTATGTGGAACACCTTACATCCTGTGATGACATCTTTAACAATTCAAACAATAAGATCTGTCTATCCCAGGTCCTTGGAAAAGACTCAAAGGTGGATAAAAATGTCAAACCAAGTGCCAAGTCTAAATATCTAGTTGATTGTGAAGCCAACAACAACAATAATGTATTCTTGTTGTGTACAATACAGTAGTAATAATGACTGCAATAAACTGAATCATTATTTAATTTGATAGTTTTTGATAACTAGCCCATGATTTCTTCTTCTGTATTTATAGGTGACATTCCACATGAATGAAAAGTCATAGGGTCTACTGCTTGAGGAGTGAGAAAGCAAAGAAATGTTGAGTTATAGAAATGAAAAAAACTATGCATATGAAAAATTACTCAGGAAATTTTTGCTCCATAACCATTTAACAAGTATGAATGTTAATAGTCTTGAGTAAAGAAAAGGATGTACTTTTGTACTCAATGCAGTTAAATCTGCCACATCCACGATTGAGATAGTATTCAGAGAGTTTTGCAGTGGCTAGAAATAAGGGGTTTGTATTTATTTACAGTAGCAAAGGAAGAATGGGGAATAACAATGGAAATATGCAGTGGCTATTTTGAGCTGCCTGTGGGCTTCATATCAGCACTCATATATCACTTTATTATTACTTTGGGGGGCAGTGAGCCTTTCGTATAGCCTAACTCACCTATCTGCTCTCAACAAAATGGAAGTTTTCTAAATAAAATGCATACGTACGTACGTACGTACATACATACATACATATCTTTTTAGGGAATAAGGATACCCTATAACCCTATTTTATATTTCATTACTATACTAGCTGACCCGGCCACGCGTTGCCGTGGCTCAGTTTGTGGCTTTTTGAAGTGCCTGGGGCGGAGATGGAATC
>JANHFO010004081.1:229721-242000 GCA_032468095.1 Pareas carinatus
CTGCTGCACGTCTCTTCCTGCAACCTGGCATTCCCCTGATGATCTGGGAATTTGCAAAGGCTGGAAGGGGAGGGGGAGGGGTGGAGGGAGGGGTGGAGAGCTTTCTCGCAGAGATGCCTGCTTCTGCCAGCCCTGCAAGGGAAAGCGTGGAGAGAAAATCACAGTCCGGACCTAGGCCTGCAAGCTGAATTGTAGGCTTTCTGGCACCACGCAGGTGGGCAGAGATTGCTCTGCGGGGTGCTCTGAAGTCTGGAGATCGGCCTGCAAGCCGAATTGGAGGCTTCCCAGCACCCTGCGGGTGGGCGGAGATCACTCTGCGGGTGCTTCAAAGACCGAAGATCAGCCTGCAAGCCGAACTAGAGGCTTCCCGGCACCAGTTCAGCTTGCAGGCCAATCTCCGGACTTTGAAGTACCCCATGGAGCGATCTCCCACGCTTTTTGGGAGTATTTGCTCCATAAGACGCATACACTTTCCCCCTCACTTTTTTTTTGGGGGGGGGAGTGCATCTTATGGTGCAAAAAATACGGGTATGTTCATTTTTCCTCCAGTTGTTTTGCCTTGTTATGTACTAGCTGACAGAAGCCTATTCGGACATGGGGAGTGCACTCCCTATCCATTATGGTACATTGCCTAATAATTTAATAAACAAAATAAGCCTTATCTTTAGATATTCCTTTTTTTACCCATTCCTTTCTTTGTTCTGCTACTCTCTTCTCCCACTAATTGAAATGTATATTGCATAGTCTTTAGAGCAAATTTGTGCTTTTGTTTGTATTAACTATTAAAAGCTCTCAGTTGCAATGGTGTGCTATCTAGAAATGATTTAAGTACATAATTAATAGTTCCAAATATTCCATCATAATTTGGTACAACTTTTCAAACTCTCTCAGAATTTTCAGCTAATGTGGTCCATATTTACAAGATTTAGTTTGCCCTAGTCTAGAATGATTAAGAATCAGAAATGGAGGAAATCAAAGAGGCATCTTTGCCTAAATCCATAATGATC
The DNA here is from genome assembly GCA_032468095.1 of Pareas carinatus. Lineage (NCBI taxonomy): Eukaryota > Metazoa > Chordata > Lepidosauria > Squamata > Pareidae > Pareas > Pareas carinatus. The sequence continues at coordinate 230,729 of JANHFO010004081.1, forward strand.
CAACTGCAAAATGAATGGCCTGCAAGGCCTGTCATGAGATTCACAAATAATTATCTCAGTAAGGATGTCATACTCAACAGTGTAATAGTTGCCTATCCCCGATTCAGTATTCTAGCATGTGGCAGCAGCTTACAGTTGGATGAGAGAATAACAGGACTGTAACAAGAATAAAATGTCAAAAATATACCCAAAGAAGTAAGTAAGAAAAGCAACTTCCAATTGGCTACCAATAAAACAGTGATGATGCATCCAGAAAGTCACCTCCGTATGAAGATAAGCTCAGTATGAAGGTAACTATACTTAATTTGTATAATTAAACAACATGTATACAGTAAATACAACATTACATTTAAGTAAGGGGCATTAGTAGGTAGGTTGAAAAAAATCAAGATGGTGGCTACAGCTATGAAATGGAAGGGGATTTTTACTGTTCCATGCATATAACACAGTCAGATCAGAAATCTCTCTCTCGCCTCCCCCACAATATTAAATGCAGTATGTATAATTGTTCTCTAATATGCAACAATTGCCACGGTTATGGGATTATTACTTGTAATACTGCTTTTAACTTTTGCTGTAATATACAGAAGCAAAAAAAAGAACAAACAAAAAACAGGAAAAAGAAGTAATACAAATAAAAGATTTGTAAACATACCAAATATATTAAAAACAGTAAATTCAAATTTTTCTAGTAAATGCTAACATGTTACCGAAAATTGAATAGGTCACACTTAAAATGCGTTAAAAATATATTTTATTATTGAACTCATATCCTGCTAAGAACAAGCAAACATGTCCCTTGGCTTTAGTTAAATATTGGCTATGGTTTGAAAGAGAAATATGGAAATATTTTCAATTTTTTTCAGTCAATAGTCAGCAGATTTTTTTTAAAAAAAGAAATATATGTAAATATTGAAACAGTAACATTTATAAAAAATAGTAATTATAGAATGAATATAAAAATGGGAAAAAATACTTGAAACTTCTGCTGCTTCTTATTTTAGAACAATGACTATACAAAACAAACTAAGGAGTAAGGTTGCATTTTGTATTCAGTGAAAATTCGGAAATTTTATACACTGTCTCTGGAAGATTCAGAAAGGGAAGTGGTTGCATGAAATCCACATAATAATGCATGGTTAAACCAAATCAGATTTACAAACGAGTGGACTGAACTGGTAATCCATGTTTGGCCAGGTCACATGATTCAAAATTAGTAATAGCAAAGAGCTCTTCCTGTAAGCTTGGTTTCCCTTTTTATTCCCTTTTCTTTCTCACTTAGGCATGAAATTACTTTTACTAAACTATTGGTTTTTTGGTGCATAACATAACCTTAAAAATCTACAAGATCATTTTTGTTTAAGGTAGCAAAGACTATTATCGCTAACTGTTAAAAGGCACCAGGTTTTTGCTAAATTTTGTGCCTGGGTTTAGAGATTTGCATTAAGTTCCTGGAGTTAGGTATCTTGATATGATTTTTGATTGGGTCCCAATTTTACAGTGAATAATATTTATAGATGTTTCCAGACATAAAGAATTTTGTTTAGAAGTCTTTGTTGTTATACTCCAAAATGCCAGATCTCACACGTGTCAGCATTATGTCTGACCATGTGACTAAACAGCTCTTTTGTTGAATAGTTTTGCTTAGCAAAATATACTGCCTTATAAAGCCAACATGAAATGCCAGCTTTTCCTAAGAACTCTGAGATTCAAAACATACTCTTGTCCATACCTAACAATTTTGGTTTTGTTTTTTTTAATATAACCATCCATATTTAATTGCAGGATAGTGGTTTTCTTTTTTCATTTCTTTCCTTTTTTTGTAGGAGAATGACAAAGAACTCTCTTGTAATTTACGCAGAAGAAAAGACTAAGTAGATTGGAAGGAAATACCCAAATTTCCCAGAAATCCCTAGATGGACTCTTGGAGCATTATCATAGCTACATGTTTCCCACTACTGTTGGGGGAAAAAACCTGAATTCAAATCTGTAAAAATAAAACAATGGATGCCATATTTATTTTATTTTATTAAGGGAAAAATAGCAGTGTTAGAATGAAGCCCTATTTATAAATTGTGCATGTGGAACAGAAAAGAATCTGTCTACATAGCTCCCATTCTTTGGGATTTGGAACATCTGAAGAGGAAAATGCTTCACATCAACATAAGCAGAGCTTTTCACCAGCATGAAAAGTTGTTGAAGAATTCTGGAAACTGAAGTCTACAAGCCTTAAAGTTTACAGGTTTCCTAATTGAATGAGGGATATAAATTATTTTATGGTTTATGGTTGCATAAAAATTCTAGCCACTTCAAAATCTGGCTCAATCTGGTGAGGTAAGAAATTCATGCAAAGATGCTGTGAATCAATGGACAGAGTTCTATCCCCAATACACATTTTCTCTATAACACATACGATCAAAAGAGAATTCTGATAACAGTTCAATTTGACAGAAGACTTCATGATTGAATTAGGTTTTGAACTCAAATACTTCAAAGGCATGATTGTTTGTGTTTGGTCAACCAGACTGAATTAGAATGATTCAAAGAAGTATTTTCATTTCTATTCCATTCCATTCCCCCTTTGCCCAAATAGAACTGAAGGTGAATTTTATAACATTCTTTGCTGTATTATTGTAAAAAAAGTGAATCAGCAGAATATTAATTTATAATGTGAATTATAAACTGTACAATTTTCATTAGTTTTTCTTGTTATTTCTGAATCCTGAAGGTCAGTCTTTTACAACTTGGGAAATTTTGGATACATTGGATTGCAGATCCCATAATCCTAGCCAATGTAGTCAAGTGTCATGTTGACTGGAGTAATGGAAAAACACACTAAATGACAAAAGTGTTTGGTTTTAAAGGTACAAAGATTTCAGGATTTCCTTAAATTCCCATTGTTTATATGGAATTATATATTTGAAAACAAAATATGATATCTGAATTATGAATTTTAGAAATCATTAGCCAAGATCTAGCAATTACTTTGATTGCAAGGAGCATCCTTTCAGCTATATTGAATATTCATTTATGAATATTTTTGCCATAAAAATGGAGCAAAGGATTTTAATTCACTTACTTCTTTAGTTTTGCATAATGATTCTTTTTCTTTTCCACTAAATTCAAAGTACTTCTGGAGCAGCAGGGTTGTGGATAAGTCATTAGGAGAAAGAGAAATCAGAAAAATAATCCTCTTCCATAAGTGGAAAAATTCCTAGATTTTGGACCTATTCAGCTCCTTCAATTCACAGACTCCTACTCTGGATCCAAGCCAATGTACAGCTTGGACAGCAAATACAAAGAACACAGGTTTATAATTGCCTTGCCATATGAATAGAGTACAGTATTTTCTGTTTATAATTCAGATTTCCATGGTTTGCCCATTATGAAATGATATGTTTTACTTCAGAACCAAAGTAAAATAAAAAATGAATGGGAAAAGCAGTATGTTTGAAGAATGAATGCACCAGAGTAACCTATTGAATACATCAAAGAGAAATACTTCAAGGAAGTATTCCTTGGAATACTTCAAGGAATCTGCCTTGTATTTTCTCCAAAAAATACTTCCTTCATGAAAGATACTTCTCTTCTTCAACATATTCAGATTTTAGCATTTGTTGTTGAAAAGTGAGATAAGATTATTCTGAGACAGATATTCCAGTCATTTATTAGACATGTTTTTATGAGCAGAAGGTCTGTGGCAGTATTATGATTTCTCTCTCAATAAACTCTGCAAGCAGTGAGACCCATGGTTCCCTGCTGCAGTTCTCTATAATGCCTCCTATTATAATCCATGCTAAGAACTACGCAAAAAAAGCACTTTAGCTTAGTTTAATGAGTTTATGAACACACATATACAACTTAGTCAGTCTAGAGTCTTTATAGAAGCACCTACGTTTTATGAATTTTCTTCTGGCAAGGAAAAGGATTTTGCGACAGATCTTCATGGAAAAGTCTTAAAGAGGTGTAACACATGTATTGGGCCACCCTTGTAACATTTTTAGCCTCATAAATAAAACAGAACAATTTTCATTTTATGTCTACAGTTTCAGAAGCTGACCATCTGAATGATTCTCCAGCCAACAGTGGCTTCTTAAATAAGATAGCCAACCCATTATTATAGAGTACATATATAATTATGGGCAGCAAATTTGTTTTGACAACACTGCATAAGCTAGCCCGAATAAGCTTTCTCCCAAAAATTGTGTGCATTATTTCTTACAATCTCATTTTGTAAGATATCTTTTCTAAAATATATGATGAGTCTAATACAAATTGAATTATTTATAGTCTGCACCGAGGAAATGGCCAGATCTAATTTAAAGAATTTCAAGAAACACATTGAAGAAAATTTTCTTGTTTGATTAAAAACATATTCATAAACCGTAGACCTATAAAGAACACTACAGTCTCAAATTTTAAAACTATAAAGTCTATCTCAAAGCTTAAAACCTAATAATATCAATTAAACCCATTCACACCTGAAATTATTTTGACAATCAAACATTTAACAATGTCTGGGGGGGGGAGATAGAACAAAAAAGTCAAGGTGGTTGTAATGACCATTGCAGATGGGGTTGCTGTCTTGACTATTTGACCCACAAAGACAACACAAATATCCCTGCACTGTGTGAAAGGTATCAGTGAGGTGAGGGCTCGAAACCTCGTAGACTTCTGTACCTGCTATCCTTCAGATATAGTGCATTTTAACAAAAAACAACCACAATTCTTTGCCAGAGCATTCAGCAGCTCTTATGAGCATTATGTTGCAAGAGTCTGTTTACATCGACTTAAGACCATTTGTTCAACAACTGTTCAAAATTACAATGGCACTGAGTTACAACCTATGCACAAAGTTACAGCCGTTGCAGCATCCCACATGATAAAAATTGGGCATTTTGCAGCAACCTATGACCCTTATGATTCTTATAACTGTGGGGACACTTCATCTCCCCCCCCATGTCTCACAGAGCCTCTCCCACCCTCTGATGCAGCTTTAATAACTCACACTATTGCTGGGAGTGGCAGGGTTGCAGTTTTTAAAGGAAACGGTCATATGGGCACCTCACTTAATGACTACATCACTTTGTGGTTATAAATTGAGGATTACCTATATTTATATCCTTATGGTAATTTAAACTAATATTAATACAAATTATTGTGAACAGACATGTATAAAATTGCTCGTTGATTTGTTTAGGAGTGTGATAAATTACAGGGCAGAAATACACAAATGTGAATCTTCTACTAAGCAATCATTAAGTGACTGACTATATTAGAACAGAGATACTGAGTCATATAAGAAGAGTATGTCAGAGCTGCACATTTTTTTAAAAAGCCAGTTCCAAGTGGGTTTTAGAAACATGAGAATATATTACAATCACTAGAAGAGGCAGGGCTGAGAATTCTGAATCTTTTGAAGTTAACTTATTTTGTGGGAAGCACTAAAATACCTATTTTGAATGACATGTTGCCCTTGTAGCACTCTCACACAAATACAAATGCAGATGGAAAGTTGTTTCCACCAAATTCTGACAATACAATCTTTGAGATTCAGAAATTAAGATTGGAATCTACATGTTGTCTGTGGGTTATAAATTGTCCACTACTGAGCAATACTGTTTGGCATTAAGGGTCTGCTGAGATATAGAGCTGGTAGTTGGAACAGAGGAAAAGAAGCGGTTTGGTCAATATAAAAGTTCTGCAAACAAATTGGACTGAAACAATTCAGATCAAAGCAAGAGGTTTATGAAAGCAAGCAATCCAAGAAATCCATCAAGTCAAAAGGAAGGAACAGCATGAGCAAATTTACAACAGAACCAAAAACCTTTTCAAATGTAAGCTGTCAACCAGCCTTCTAGAAACCTCTTCCTGTTTCTTTTTATAGAAATTTCTGAATAACTGCTGCCAAAGATAGCAGACTGCGTCAAACAGCCTCAAAGAAGCTTCTATTCCAATGTGGTAGCTGGAGCTTAGGAGAAATTCTCATTGTTTTTCTTTATTTGGAAGAAGTGGTTCTAGAGTGAAATAAAAGGCATGCAACATTGCTGTTAGCTGTGTTTTAACACATTCACACATCCCTTATAATCTCATTTAGCTGTGGAAACTATGTAAAGCACTTCCCCTTTCCAATCAATCTTTACCAGAGTAAGAATTCCTACAATGAACAGTTCATTTCTTTGCAACTAGATACAGCATGGACAATTGCAAAGTGCCAGTTGTAAATAGTACATTTGCAAATAAGAGATAGCTCTCGGTTGGAAATGAAACTCGCCAATCACTGTCCCAAATCACAAGTTAGTGATGTGGATGTCTACTTAAGCTCAAGCCAATATTTCACCTCTTTCCCTCTTCCATGGTAAATTCCAGTCACACTGATAAGGAGGAGCTTTTTTCTAATTATAGAGGCATCTACAAGCTCTCTTTCCAATTAAAAAAAATCCATTCCTACTTGAATGTAAACAGCATCTTAAAATCAAAGAAAACAGATCTGCAAGTTCTTATTCTTGATAATTTCCCCAAGATCTCTTCTTTTGAAACAAGAAAATTGGAACAGAATTGCAGATACAGAGATCTGATAAATTCCTGATCAATGCTATCTACAGTATTATTCTGTCAAGTAATTCTAGTGCTGCAGTCAGTGCTATGCCTTGATACACATATACAATATTAGTCACTTTAGCCAAAATCTATTCCCACTATCCCTCCTAGGCTGTACAGAAAATAACGTATGTTTGTGGAAGAATTGCAGTTGTGAGGCATATGACACAAACTGAATATTCCAAAAGAACCAATAAATGTGGATATTAAATTGGGATTATTTAAAACATTTAAGTAATAAACATGATCTGCACGCATGGAACTTTATATAGTCAAATCAGGTTGAACCAAATGCACATGAACAAGAGAATGAAGATTTATGAATTCCAAGCTTTATGCAAGGGCTTTCACAAATATACTTGCACAAAAACATTCCAACAACCTAATGAGTACCTAGGGTTTATTCTCAAGGCTAGATATTCTGCTGCCAAATAGGTGGCACTCATATCTGGAGGGAGAAATAGATGACCTCATCTTTTATTAATTCATACTCACCATTAAAGCTTCCTGAAGGCAAGTTCTTCCACTGTACTTCTGAACAGCAATTTCCAATGTTACAGTATGTCTCCTTGAGCATTCCTATCTGCGATTTCAGTTTGTTCCAGGTTAATCCAGCAGCTCATTAGCTTTTTTCAGAGCAGGAATGTCTTCTCAACAAAACATTCAGAACTGCACTGGACAGAAAGATTACCAGAAAATATTCACCTGTGTGATGATGTGCAATGATTACCATAGTCTAACACCTTTGAAAACTCTATTAAATTGAATGCTATAAAAACAAATTGATTACAACTTGGTTACAACTTTTGGTGATTAATTACAATACAGGTTTTTCTTTTCTTGTATTTAAGATACACCCTTGGACTTATTTTTCAAAAGCACAGATAAGCATAACAAGAGCAGGAAAAAAATTTAAAAATAGTAATTACAAAAAAATAGTTTTCTGAGTTTCAAATTCTAATTAAAAGACAAGAACTTTAGCCATTATACTATTATAGAATTCATGGCATAGGTAGATTTACAAGATATTTATAAAGACAATAGGGCAATAAGGAAATTTTTAAAATTGTAATTTGTTGGGTATTGCATATTGATGCTTTAATTTTGCACAGTAAATTATACAAAGGGAGACACACACACACACACAAAAGCACATAAGCCCAAGAAAATCTTCCATATAAATTAAAGTGACTGATAATTGCATTCCTGGGGCAGAAATATGGGATAACACAACAGCCAAGGAATTGTTTAATGGTAGTATGCTTTCCAAAAAGAATATCTTACAATCTGTTCCCAAAGGATTTTTAAAATCTGTCTTAGAATCACAACTGCTTGAGCATATGACAGGATCAATTGAATTGGTAAATTTAAGCCAAGTCATTGGCTACTGATTATTGCATGTTTACTGTAAATATGAACACACCGTAACAATTATTTTGTTACATATTCCATGTACTGTATTATTTTCTTGTTCAGGAGATCCTTTACACACTTTATAATTTGATTGTTGCAATGCACTCTACCTGGGGCTGTCCTTGAAAAGCATCCAGAAGTTACAGCCTGTTCAAAATGCATCAGGGCAAGCAGCGATACTTGCCTATCAATGTACCTATGTGTCAATCCTGTTATGTAAGCTACATCAGCTGTCAGTTGGCTTTCAAGTGCAATTCAAGGTGCTGGTTATTTCCTATAAAGCATTATGTGGCCCAGGAACTGGATATCTGACAGGTCACTTGTGTCAGATTGTCTCTGACCGGCCAGTCCATTCCAGGAGAGTGGGTGTGCTGCAGGTACCTATCATTAAATACTGTCATGCCATGTGTCATAGAAAGCATGCCTTTCTGCTGTGCCACCCCCTTTATGAAACAGCATCCCTGAAACAGAGATAAGAATGAGGTCCTCTCTCCTGGGATTTTGGAAAACCTTCAAAGCCAGGCTCTGGCCTCAGTTCATATTTGTCATTATTTAATGGCTCCTATTTTGTTTCATGGCTTTTATGCATTTTAGTCTAGGCTGTCTGTTTATTTAACATCTTTAGCTATTTTTAGTGGACAACAGATTTAAACAAACAAATAAATTGTTCTGTTAAACTCTTTGGTAGTTTAATACCAAAAGGTCAGATAGAGAATTAATGATGAAATTAAAGTCATAAGAGAGATTAGCCAAACAAAAGTTTTTATGTGAATCCTAAGAGCCAATTCATGAAGATATGGTCTATAAAACAAAAACATGGATTTTTGTAGAAAAATAAGATGGAGTATTATGCTAATCACCTTGAAGTTCTAGAAAAAAGGAGGAATATAGAGTCACTGAGATAGTGAAATAGGTGGTGTATCAATTTGATAAAAAATAAAATATATAAATATGAAAAATCAACTAGAAAATGTTCTTCTCAACACAGAGACACAGACACACACACACACACACACACACGTTTCTGAAAAGTGTACTTAGGAAACCAGACATTGAGGTAGCTGTTGCCTAAATATGCATTAGGAATAGTATTGTATAGGATATAAAGCTGGATTCTGTTTATGAAAGCATAAAAATGTGACAGGTTAAAGAAAGTATGTAATCTTTTGTTTTCAAAAGTTGCAGTGACAAGTTATGTACACCAAACAAGCCAAAAAGAGAGTGGTGAAAATAATTATGGACTCTTCACACTTTGAACATAGTCTTTTTCAACTTCTTCCCTCCGGTTACCGCTACAGGGCATTGCAAATCAAAACAACTGGACATAAGGATAGTTTCTTCCCCCATGTCATCAACCTGCTAAACAGCTAACTTACATGGCAGTGTTAATAAGGAGGATATATATACATACATACACATACACACATACATACACATACACACATACATACATACATACACACATATACACTCAAACACACCCAAATTATCATGATTGTGCTTACATATTCAAATGACTAGGAATGTATCTTTGATTGTAATCATAGTTGCTTATTGTATGCAAGTAAGTATTGAGAATGTTCATCGAAAACAAATTCCTTGTGTGTGCTCACACACTTGGTAAAATAAATTCTGATTCTGATGTAGATTTTCCAATAGTGAAGGATCATAGTAAGTAGGACTGAATAGGAAGAACATTTTGCAGTACTGAAATCAATTCCATTTAAATCAATCCACGAAGCAGGTGAAGGATTTGTTCCAGAAAAGATGTTGGTCAAGTGACATTAAACCACATGTAACAATCTTGTGCCTCACTAAGAATATCTAAAAATACACAGAGTATCATAGTGATGGATGGTGTTGCCTGGTTGGAAAGAGGAAACTTGTGTAAGCACGTTGCTCAAACTCCCACTGTCTGAATGGTGGTGTTTCATTACAACAGTATGGAAATTCATTAAGAAAAAGACCTGGTGGCCTAGAGCACACAGAGAAGGCTGGTTCAGAAAGATTTACTTGTGTGTGAGTTGGGGGGTGTGTGAGAGAGACTGTTAATACAGCATTTCCCAGCCTCATTATTATGAAAGTAAAGATTGGGTTAGCGTGGAAAATATAACTGCATGCTAAGTATAGTATGAGTGTGTTGCAAAGAGGTGAATCAGAGGTTACTGTGCAATATCAACAAAACTGTAACGTTCTATAATGAGAGCCATGGTGATCCTATAGGGAATTTGAGCACATTTTGCAGCACTTTTTAATGAAGCCCATTTTTAAAAAAATCACTGCAAGAACATTCACTGCCTGCATATCTCAAAGTACATGAATGTGGGATGAGAAAGAAAGAATGACTGTAGGCAAAATATGAAATTATCCTTCACAAAATACCAGTGACAATTTAATATAAAGAAAGCACCATTATGATAAAAAGAGAAATTTTAAAGTATTCCGTTATTTGATGTGGAATGGAGAATCCAAGGGAATATGACTCTTTCAGAGGCAGCCCTACCATTAAGACTGTTGACTAAACTAACAGTCTAAGGCAGTATATAGTGGGGGTAGCAATTCGGGGGAACAGAAATTTAGGTGGCAAGATAGTATTATTTCCATCCTTTTTAACTCTTCGTTTAACATCATAGTTGGGCTAATAAAAGATTTGCATTTTCTACAAGCTGTTCATAGTTGGTTACTCCATAGTTCTGATGTATTTTAGTCCTCCCCCTCCACCAACACTGACAGATGAAAGCACAATCAGCATCATGCAATATCAGTTTGAACTGCATTATACATGAAAAGTCTTCATTCTGCTAGGCAGATATGGACCTCTCAGGATTTATAGACTCTTACACATAGTTTCCAAATGCTGGCAGCATCACTATTCTACCACCTGCTCTTTTATGCTCTAGTAGCCACCAACATGCTGCTATTATTATGACATTTTAATTTCTTATGAAGGCTGTGACTTTTCCAGAATTGTATTTATCAGACTGAAAATACAGGAAACAGTTAATACATTGGTCTGACAGAATGCATACATGAACAGGTCCATGTAGATTCCAAGACAGGCTTATAGAGACTTGTATCTCACACTCATATATATACCGATCTACCTTACATGACCATAATACATATCAGATAAGTAGATAATATGTAAATATACATACCACATACAAATATTTCCTGACATCTATTTATTTATTTATTTATTTATTTAATCATATTTATATACCGCCCTTCTCCCCGAAGGGACCCAGGGCGGTGCACA